>JAQJVL010001553.1:0-7500 GCA_035578905.1 Stictocephala bisonia
TTTAGAATACCATCTAGTTAAACAGGATAGAACTTACTTATTTATAGAGTTAACACTGGATGCAGAAGGGGAGGATATGACGTCATAGTGCTGAAAACCAGCGGCACTTATGTGTCACTATTTATTAGAATCCTTCGTTATAACATAAATAGTGAGTAACCAATCTTAATGTCAAAAATTACTGTCCACCCCAGACAATAAATTAGTTTTTAATAAAACATCATGAGTTTAAATATGTTAAACTCCTTAATACATTATTCGGGATAAATCAAATACGAATGTGTTTTTGAGTAAAAGGTAAAAATAAGATTTGTTATAACTGCAGCTTACTGTTAACTTGGCAAATATATACTAAAAATTAATAAGGTTAACGTAGGCCTACCTTTGTCGTCTTCAGCTACAAAATCCTATTTATTGGATTACCGGTTTCAGAGTAAGAACTCCATGTTCACATCCATTGTACACTGTCAAAACAGTCACATTAAAAACATAATACAAAAATTACATATTTACAAAAATAAAAATAATAAAACATATGATAACATTGCCGGTTGGTAAGATGGTTAGATCTGGATTGATTTTTTTTATATATATCAGCTCAGGAGGCTTTAGCAATGAATAAATATATACTGTTGTGATTCTTCCTTCCCATGTAATTTACTCAACTCTCCCCACCGTGCCATTTACCATCCAACAAGACTCAGCTGAATTTCCCACAGAAAAATCAGTCACTCGCTCCATCATAAATCCAATAACAGCCCCTCGTACTTGAAATGCATTTTTACGAGCACAGCAAGTTTCAAGAGCCGTTGAGGCAGTTGTTTTAGACTATCCTTACTTGAGACGGTTCTTGTTTATCTCTCTTAATAAACTGACCCGTCACACCGCTGGGGCTAGTTCATTGATTTATTTTATTTCAAATTTGTTAATTAATTTTTATTTTTGTTGATATATGGCCACTTTAGAGCTCCAATTTTCCCTCCTCAATATTAACTTATTCTTTACTTCGATTGACTTATTTTAAAAGTGTTACAATACAGTTGTATGCAGTTAAGAGTAATACAAATGCATTATCATGATAACTTAGTAATAAAGCAAATGTTTTTACTTAATTGGTTAGTTTTAATTAACTTAATAAATATTCATATAATTTTTATAGAATCACAGCCTGAATAGCTTGAGAAATAGCTGCATAAAGAGTTGTTCCAAATACTTATAGTTTTTCTAGAAACAGCGGTCATTCAGCAAATAGTATCTGACTTTTATTTATAGATATTGATATAATATGAGGGAGACAAAGGTAGTTGGACATTTGCCATCATTACGTGAAAATTACCAATCACGACCTTTCGATTTGGTAAAACCCAAACCTTTTTCAAGTGATAAAACCTAAATTACATCTACACAAACATGTTATAAAACTACGTTCTTAAACTAATAAACGTATAACTATATATATATATATATATATATATATATATATATATATATATATATATATATATATATAGATATAACTAACAATGATTTATTTGACCCAACATCCATAGAGTATATAACACTAAATCTAACATCTATATATATAAAAGGCAAAGCCCTCACTGATTGACTCACTCATCACTAATTCTCCAACTTCCCATGTAGGTAGAGAGCTGAAATTTTGTACACTGTTTCTTTAGAACTTAAATAGGACAACTAAAGTATTTTCATCTTGATAAAGTACTCCTAAGGGTTATAAAGCACCCTTAAAAGATTGGTCCATAAGGATAACATTGGGTTGATTTTAGTAAATTAATAACAGCTGTTTTGTAAATAAATAAACATGTCTATTTTGAATGTTTGACATTATACTATTTAATATTTTACTATGAGTTTAATCTTCAGCTGTTAAACAAAAATATATGAAATGAACACTCTTGAAATAGGCTAAATAGGTGTCAAAGCAATTAGTGTGAGTGAGATACTGCAACTAAATTTAATATTGTGATTTTATGTTATATAGTTAATCTCCTATTTTTTGTATTGAATAGTTACATGCCGAGGCCGAAGGCCGAGGTGTATCAATTGCAGCGAGCATCGGGGTTGGCATGCGAAGCATGCAGGGGTGTCCCCTAGTAATTGTATACAACAATGCAAAGTAAACCTACAACAAAGTGTAGAACTTAAAAATTAATATAAATATTTTAGTAACTTAAATAGCTGAAACAAAGACTGTTTGATAAACTTACAGAAGTGTCGGCAGTCTAAACCACAAAGACTAAATAACATACCTAAGTATCCAGCCGAACTGTGTTCGGAAGTATATTACCTGATTTTGAATAACTAAAAACCCTTTTTAAACAATTGATGTTAAACTTGAACTTAATGAAAAAAAACTTGTCACTACTGAAAACATTCATTAGTGTTACTAATTTGTAAGTAACTTACTGAAATTAAAACTTCAGTTACTTATTTGAAACATAAGTAATTTGAATTATTTTTTGGCAACAATTTGTAAAATTCATGTAAGCAAATTTATTTTAAAAATAAATATTGGCTTTAAAAATAAATGTATTTCCCTTGAGTCCTACTATGTGGGTTGTGTACAGTTCTTAATAACTTAGTAATACTAATGTACTTGATATTTATAGTACAATTATATACAAATGAAAATTAATTAAAACAAAATGATAATTTTCTATTGTTATCATAAATAGTTTTAAAATGAGTCTATTTAAGACTGTGATCTATTTAAGGAAAGTCATCAATTGCATGGCAAAAACGACATGAAACTGAAAGTAGAACCATTCCGCATATATTTATGACGTCATATTGGAGCTTGAGACACCTCCCACACATTAGCTCAAGTCTCGGAAAAGGTGTGAGCATTGAATAAGAATATGCCACATAGCCAACTAAGAGCAATTCACAAGACATCAAAATATTCAACACATCAGGTATAATTAGACTTTACTGTTTATTATATTTGGTGATTTCCAAACAGGTGATGATAAAGTTTTAAAACTCTTATTACCTTGTACGGTATTGATTGTTAGATAGTTACTTAAACTATGTAGTTCTTCCTATAACTACAGTGGCACCTCTTATTACCTTGTACGGTATTGATTGTTAGATAGTTACTTAAACTATGTAGTTCTTCCTATAACTACAGTGGCACCTCTTATTACCTTGTACGGTATTGATTGTTAGATAGTTACTTAAACTATGTAGTTCTTCCTATAACTACAGTGGCACCTCTTATTACCTTGTACGGTATTGATTGTTAGATAGTTACTTAAACTATGTAGTTCTTCCTATAACTACAGTGGCACCTCTTATTACCTTGTACGGTATTGATTGTTAGATAGTTACTTAAACTATGTAGTTCTTCCTATAACTACAGTGGCACCTCTTATTACCTTGTACGGTATTGATTGTTAGATAGTTACTTAAACTATGTAGTTCTTCCTATAACTACAGTGGCACCTCTTATTACCTTGTACGGTATTGATTGTTAGATAGTTACTTAAACTATGTAGTTCTTCCTATAATACCAGTGGCACCTCTAATTTCCCAGTGAATTATGTAAATACAATATACTGTTTATTATTAAACACAATCAAACGTTGTTTTCCTTTAAATCCTTTGATCAATACATAAGAAATTATCAACAGGATTCTTTAATCAATGAGATTGGAGTGCTATAATAAATTCTAAACTGTAATCTACAACTGGCTACCCAATAATTCGTATTATTCTATAACTCCGTTTCTAGAGTCTGATTTCAACATAATTTTTTGAAGTACATTTTTATAATGGCCAGTTAGTTCGTAATAGATTAATTTATATAAAATATTGTGTATATTTTTTGTAACTGAACAACTATTCAACTATTTTTATCTAAAACAAAATATACAAAAATGTAAAAAAAATAAGCAATTTCAGAAGAATTTTAAAACGAGCACGCTCACTTTGAACATTTAATAGTTGTGTTCGGTTCTTTTCTATGTTCGACTATCTACATTTTCATTGAAGAGTTTTAATGATCTAGTTTATAGTATATGTGTCAAAATGTTTTTATCGTGATTACTAAGTCAATTATAAAAAAACTATTTATGTAACAGTATTGAACTGTTACTTTGAGTTTTCTAATCCACAGAAAGTATTCTCAGAACAAGCTCTATGCTGAGGCAACGTACTTTCAAAGGACACCTACCTCCATCCACTCAGCTCTATGAATTTCATCTCTCAAGATGTTTTGTGCAAGTTTCTTAAAGGTTTATCTCATAATACATTAAGCTTAGTTTAGTTTACATTCAGATAGTTGTATAAACCAGTTGCATTGTATCATACTATCTAAGTAACTTAATTAAACATTAGCATTTGAACGTATTATGATATTTCGTATGGTTTTCAGAAAGAACAATACATTATAAACTATTCTCGTATATTTTTTTGTTTTTACGCTTCTACTACACTTTTAGAATGTTGTGACTACATATTTTTACAATAGTTTACCCAATGTTATATACCCTAACGGGCACTTTGGCCTCATAACTTCATTAGGGGATAAGAAATCATAGCTCAGATTTAGAACGAACAGAGAACCCTTATCTGTTTTTGCTGTGATACTAGTTGATTCTATTGGAGCAGAAACTTTAAGATCGTATAGTAGTTTTATAAATAAATGTATGCAAATAACTAATATAACATAGTTGACTGTTAGAAGCTAATAATATAAAGATCAATATGAATATAAAAGCACGTTATATTCAAATTAAAAATACATTTGTTCAGTAAAATCGTACAACGCACTAATTTGCAATTACACGTAATACTTACTTCTGATTATATTAAAAATACATCGATAATGAAATGAAAAACGTCTTATTAAGGGCCAAAGTTAGGACCGTTATGTCCTCACGAATACAACCCCACATTAGGCTTCCATGAGAATATTACCTTGCATTTATCACATGTAGAGAGAGAGTTGAGTAGTATATAAATATACTATAAATATATACTATATATATATATATATATATATATATATATATATATATATATATATATATATATATATATATATATATATATTTGTTTAGTAATTTGTTGTTAAATTAGCCATTAAAATTATTATTTGAGATTCGAGGACCAACTTTATCCAACAAATATTCATCAGAAACATTCTAGACATATTTACCATATTCACTCATTTCCAACAGAGTGAGCTCTTCTTATTCTACTAGAACATTGTGTCTGATGAGATAGTTGCATATAAACATATCTTAACTAAGCCAAATTAAATTTTGAGCAAGGTTTTGAACCTTTCAACAGTTATTTTAAGCCGAAAAGATATTTAAGCGATGTAAGCATTCATCTAAATTCTGGTGCAAAGAAATGTGGTAATATACGTTTACATCTCTACGTACATACATCGAGTACAATGTACGTACGTATCTAGATGTATACACTTCTACGTTCTACCATCTCTTAACGGAGGGTCATTGACCTCCTGTCTCATGGTTCTACTTTTTCAGTTCAAGAATGGTTAGATATAATAATATATCAGTTGACAGGAATTCTAATAAATAGTTAAATTTTTTATTTTCATTTATTTTATTTTAAAAAACTACATAATTCAACAAATGTTTAACATAGATGATGTATTTTTCTGTATTGTTCTGTCATTTTAAGACTGTTAAACATTTTTTAAAATACTTGTACAAACAAAATAAAGTTCATATTAAAAACAGACACCACCACTTTTAGCACATCCAGCACAAAAACGAAATGAAACCATTTTTAAAACTACTTACCTTGGTGGAAAAGGGTTTTGATCATTTGAATACAGCTTAAAGAGTTTTCTATTATACATTTGTAACAACTTACTCAACTCACTTTGTACATTACAAAAACAAATAAGACAACAATATAACATAATAGCTCTAATACATATTCTAACTATTTTATAATTTATTGGTATACTATTTCTTTTATAAACTAAGTACTCGTTGAAAAAAAACGTAATTTAAGGCAAAATTACATTGAAGCAGTAGTTCTTCTTCAAAGGCTTCTCCGAATGTACTTTTCTTTGTAAGAATTTTAATCACTTCAGTAGGTTATTAAATATCTCTCCGTGTTTTTCTCTTAGACGTCTACTGGGGGAGGCTGTTAAAACCCAATAAAGTATTGCCGTCCTTTGAAAAATGTCAGCTCTCCTAATAGGTTTTTCCTAAAAAAGTCCTAGGAATGTTCTCAATCGTCCCATCTTCTGCCTTCTAGAAACACTTTTCAAGGCATATTACTTTGGAATATCGTGTTAAAATATACATGATAGGACATTTAGGAGAAATAATGAAATAATGCAACTTATTTATGAAAGAAAAAACATAAATGATGTTTTGTTGTTGTTTTTGGTTTATATAACAAGTGTCCATTGGGAATTCAAACAGGAGTTGAACAGAATTTCGTTAGAAAAATTAATAATTGGTTATATTTAATAACTTATATATATATACTATTAGTATACATATTTCATTTTATTATTTTCTTTTTTCAGTTGGTCAGAGCACAATCACAAATGACATATAAGACATTTGTATAATATATATATATATTCAGTAAAGAGGATATACCCTTGACGTAAGGTTTATGCTGTCTATTGTTTTGCTTTGTCATAATCAAAGGACAGGATATGCTTCTGAGTCTCTCAGGACTAGATGAGGGATGATGTAGTATTCTGTGAACTGTGCAAGGGAGTTAGGGTGAATAGTTAACAACATGTATCTTACAGTGAGAGAAATATATTCTAGTATTTTAAATTGATTTGTTGTAATTACTAAATAAAATTACAAGAATACATTTATTTATTAATACTTCCTCCTTACATGTTAACCTATAACAATGCATTTGTGTTGTTTATTCTAAAAAAGTTAAAGATAGTCATTATTTTTTTTTAATAGCCATCATCAAATAGACCAAACATACTGTTAAATTAAATTTTAGAAATAGTAAATAAACATTTACAAACTGCCACAATGCTTAGCACCCAAAATGTATTGATATAAATATATAACTAAATCTTAATTAACATTTAGAATAAAAGTGTCAAAAATGGTGGGTTTATTATAGCAAAGAATAACACCACTAAAACTTATATTATACCTTTGAATTTGTTTATTTTTAGTTTAAAAAGAGATGTCGATCTTCTCTGTGCCCTTACTCTAGCCATTTGAGCAGTTATAATTCATAAATATCATTAGTTGAGTCTCAGGGGAATTGAATCCATTTAATTAATAGAGGTTTGAACTATAAGGGCCATTTCGGATGAAATAATAAACATGGCAGCAGCATAAAACCATCATCATGAAGTTATATGATAACTAAGTATCCTTATATAATTTACATTCCTGTATGTATTAAGCAATACTACAATATATATTGTGAACTGAAATTAAATGATCAAACCAGATTGAGTTTTTTACAGTATTATTGGTTATTAACTACAAACAAAACACA
>JAQJVL010001553.1:12500-171789 GCA_035578905.1 Stictocephala bisonia
GGTTGGGATTTTTTTACACACTGAGTGTGGAACTCGCCGTTAACAATAATCTTCAATTAAGGGAATAGTCAGTGAAACCCCTACGGGTCTTTTGGATGACTTCTGCCTGGCCTCGTGCCTTGCTGTCTTATGAGGTCACTGTTCTACTTCATATCGGACACCTATGAATCAGTCAGGCGTTCTTCCTCAATTTCCATACCACCTCACTACAGTTCTTCAAACTTCTTCGCTTTTCATCATTGCCTCCATTCATCGGTGCCTGCCGCCGTAACATGCCTTACCGCGGAGACAAGTGCTCATCTCCGCAGCGAAGTACCCACACGCGAAAGACAAGTTATGAATTACATGCACTTAGGTGAACTGACCTTCCTCAACTAGTGCAGATAATTCCTGGCTCTGGCCGATCCAGGCCTCGAGATCGCCAATGAGGTGATGGGTCCAACGACCATCAATGCTCTGGAGCTTACAGTTTCCACTGCTTATTTTCTGCCTCGCTCGAGTACTTCGTAAAAGATGAATTGCCTCTCAACGTTGAGCAAACCGATAACAGTACGGTAGGCACAAGTGACCCTTAATGCCACTCTTCGTTCCACTGCCAGCACGCACTTGCTATAACACTTCATCGTCATCACACCCACCGTACCGAACAGAATAATGCCATTTACGGTGGTCATGAGGTGTATTCTTTTGATTTACCAAGGCGTACCAACATTTCCGATTAATCTGCTGAGTGTCGTGACCACCTTTGCAACATTTTCTATGTGTTCCCAGTAATGAACACGGCATTTGAGCATCATATCCAGGTACTTCGCTGCTGTCTTGATCTGGACCTCGCGTTGCCAAAATGAAGGTATAACTGCATTGATTCTTCGTTGATTGAGCATAACGATCTCGATCTTCGTAGTTGCCATATCTAGTTCGTAGCTCTCCATCTAGCTGCCAGCCCCAAGCATCCCCTGATTCAGGCGGAGCTGTGCTGACTCAGCAGTTCTCTCCGTTATGACGGTGGCCACGTCATCAGATACCCTACCAGTAACACATCATGAGGCATCGTGAGGAGAAGCAAGCCGTCACACGAGACAGACGTCCATGATGTAGGGACCTAGAATCGGGCTCCGTGGCACTCCAGCTAGTATTTAAACATATACTAAAACAATACTACTTAAGACTAAAAATAATCAAAGTTTGGGTTGCAAGACGGCCATAAATTGTCCGTAGAGGGCCTGACTGTAAAAAATATAGTTAAAAACTACTTCGGTAAAATATATTCAATTTTACATACGTACATAGACACAACTGATTTTGACTATATTTTTAAGTAACATAAAACTTGGCATTAGTGGAATATTGGCATAAATGGTTTATACACGTAGATTTTTAAAATTAAAAATTTTTATTTTTAAATTCAAACTGCTTCAACAAAACATAAAATGGCACCTGTAACAGGTGAAGCAAACTTTATTTTTTTCATTGTTGTATAAATGAATGCTTTATATAACTTTTTATCCCTAATACAAATTAAAAGCATAAAGATGAAAAGCCCTGTTGTAAGGAAGGGGGTTGTTTTTTTCATAACACTGACTACAGTGTATACTCACAAGGTAATATAAATCACTATACCTATTGTCTAGTAAAGAATTAAATCCAAAATGTCTGTACTTTCTTATGATATGGTCAAATAGTAAGATATGTAATGACTTTGTTACGTAAGAAAAACATTCGCACGGAAAAAATTGAAACAAACTATTTTATAGAAAAAAAAAAAAAACAATTAAAAACTATTATTCCCGACATATTCCTTCTAACTTTGCAAACAAATTATAAAACAACAAATACATTTGTAAACGTATTAATTAGTTTGAGAATATTACTCAAAATCATATTCTTTCAGTTACGACAGTTCATTAAAAACCAGGATAAACATTAAACAAACCAAATCTATTTACCTAAACTCAGTTTACAGTTTGTGTTAAACACTAATATAATTCCTGGTTTCCGAAGTTGAATCAAGTTATGAATAACTTAGCTGGTAGCTTGGTTTTTTATGTAACTTGCCACTTCCCAACTTTACGTACTTTCCTGTGACACAAACTAGTCCTGATATTAATTACTTTTAATGACAATAAATGTATGTCTTTAAAATATTTAATTTAAAGTCTTAAGGCATATTAATACATAAAATAATAATAAATATTACAAATAAAACTAAATTATATTTTGTAATGTATGATAAGACAACAATTTTAAAAAATATCCTGTACTTAAGTGTGGGAAATATACCCTTTATCTTGCATTATATGTATATGCCTGGTCTTCTGAGACATCTAAAGAATAACTGTAATATAGATTTAGCCAGAAACGTTAAGAAAATAACAGTTTAATTTTTACAATACTTCTTCAAGTGGAAAAAACAATATTACCTTATTAATTGACCTAAGTAAGGTTTAATTATTAGATTCATTGAAATTAGGAATTGAATTTTGATATTTTTTATGTATTATGAATTCATAAACATCTATACTATATACGTGAACCTCTTTATACGTGAAATAAAACAAGTACTCGATTGATCCTTCACATATGGTCATTATCACCTAAGAGAACCTGTTACTTCATACGTACTAATGAACTAACTCAGTCTCCTCGTAGAAAGATGCTTTTTAAATCACTTATGAGATCTCATTAAGAGTCATGAATAGGACTCCAACTGATTATTAATTTCACATAATTTTCACTAAACAGTCTTTTTAGTGATATAATTTCCAGTATTGTGGTTTTGAAAGGTTAAATATTTTAGTGTGGTTTTGCTTGGTGCCAATTACAGAATTATATTGATTGACTATAATCGTTGACTATATAAAGAAACAGGCTGTTCAAAATGATAAATTTGTAAATTTGTTTTTATAGTTTTTTTATAGTTCTTATATGTATATTGTGCTGCTATCTAACGGTGATTGGTTTCAAATAAGCGCTCGGATGACTGTTTGGCGTAGTATAAGCTCAGATATTAATCACTTCGTTTGTGCTGTGATCCTCAAATTTGGCAAGACCCCGCCCCTCCTCCTGATCACAATCTATCAGATATTGGATGTCAATGCCCGAGCAAAGATTTCCCAAATCGTTTACCAGCACTTTTTGTGCTTTACAGATGTTCTTGAACAAAACCACGACTAATTTTTAAAATCCTGTCCAATATTTAGACCAGTGACTTAATTATGCAACTTTCATAAAACTTGGTTTGATTATTACATTTATTTTGGTCAATATTCAAACTATAAATAAGAATTGAAATAAAATACAGTTTTAGCCTTGATTATAATCACCTGCAAAAGATATTTCATCTAATAGGAGTATTTGTGCCTGTAATTTTGTTAGTGTGGCCCACAACCACAGCTAGTTTAAACTGCATTACATTTACATGGGACTACCCTAGAGCTCCACAGTGAACCAACAAAAACAGCTTATAATTTGAAACTTAAAATTTAATATTGGATGGGAAATCTATTCGTGTATAAAATCAATAGTTTTAGTAACTTGCTCTATCCTAGAGTTCCGTGAAGTAGATAAGTGATTTTGTTTTAACATTCAACAATAAACTTCAATAAAAAGTTCATATATAACAGTCATAGCAAAAAAAAAAATCCGATTTTAGTATATACTGAGCTAAATGATTGTATAAGATGTTTTACTAAACACTTTAAACATAAAAAACGTATTAATTTGAATAACAATTTCGTCAGGAGTATCTAATGGGACTGTGTCGCAAATCGTTGAAGTAATGACGAGGCTCTAAAATTAAATACCCTTAAATTCATATTTTACACTCAGTATACTGCATGAAATGTTTTGCGATAGTTATCTTTTACAAACAGTTGTGTCAAACTACAAAAAAAGTAAATAATACGAATTTACAAATAAATTTCATAATAAATTAAAACACGATATAAGTTTAAGTTTTTTTTTTTTTTTTTTTAGAATTGGAATGTTTTTTTAGACTGAATGTTTGAAAATTTTGTGCATGGAGTTTATCTAAATCGTTATTACCTGTCGTTTACATGTATTGGTCTATAATATTAATATTCGTTTTTGCCATAAACACAATACATTATTGTATAAAACGTGTCAAAGTTTAACAAATCTTTGGTTAAAATATATATAATAAATAATAGCCCACACAGGAGTCATTTAGAATATTTTATATTAGTGCGCACTCGTCTCCAAAAACTCCGACACGCAGTAGAAAGCTCCATCGACGAGGAAACGCCGCAATTTTCCCTGCATTTCGTTGGGCTGACCTCTTATACAGGGTTGTGCAAAAGTCTAGAATATATTTATTAATTTCAAAACAATTTAAAGAAATGTAATGAAACTTTGTGGTTATGTATGTACATGTCCCTATATCAAAAATGCTATAAATGGAACATGCTTTAGTCTTGACCTAACTGCCTGAAAACGTTACGCGGGAGGGTGACGCGGGAAGGGTGACGGTAACCATGAAAACACAATGACATATCAGTGTTGACTTCAATAATGATTTTATTTGCAAGCGTTCATCAAAGTACATCTTTAGTTTCCATGACAACTCTTGTTAAAAATATACAAAATTAAGTCCTAATTAGAGAATCCATTTTGTGTCTATAGGATTATATAAGATAATTTAAGATATGTTTATATTTTTTGTAATTCCTTACATGAAATCTAAAATTCGTTGTTTTCAGCTAAAGCATGTTCCATGTTTCTTGAATTTTAGCCGTAGGCTCTAAGCAAAAAGATCCGGGGGTCCAGGGGGCTTGCCCCCTGGCGAGGCCCGCAGGGCCGAGTTTAAATGTAAGCCTACCTTGAGTTGTACCTCATTTTAAAGGTCTTTGTTTGTAGACTAAAAAAGTGCAAACCTGGGGTCAAAAGGATCATTCATTCAAAATACAGCGATTCAAAGAATTTAATGTCATATTACTAATTATTCTCAGTTATAAGGCTATTTATTTATCAGTTTTAGGTCCCTGTTGCTGATTATGTTGTTCATTGTTAAAATCGTAACAAACGACTGCATTATAAAAATAGCTATGATATTTAACAAAGATAAAAAAAGAAAAAAATATTCAAACTTTTTTGACAGTAGGTTTACCTAAAATAGTTTAAGAATATTATTATAATAATTTGTTTCTTATTTTTGTGAAATTTAATTTCTTATAGTTAGATAAATTATAGCCCCACGTAGCAATAGACAATAACTATCTTACCTTTGTCTTAAACAGTGTTAGTTATATGACATTAAATCCTTTGAGAGGCTATATTTTCTGACTGGGCCATCCTTTTGACCTCAGGTTAGCACTATTGTGTTTTACAAACAAAGACTTTTAAAATTAGGTATAACTAGAGGTACGCTTACATTTAAAAATGTTAAGACTTCCTTCATGGGCCATCCACCTGTCCATGCGAAAATAAGTAAAATATGTCTAAATGTTTGGTATAGGGACATGTACCACTGTATGGGTGGGTGGGTTGATCAATATCATTGTACATGTATGGGCGGGTGGGTGGGTCAATGCATTAGTGCGTGTATGGGTGGGTGGGCGGTTCAGTGTATAGGCGGGTGGGTCACTACCATTATATGTGTATGGGTGGGTGGGTGGGTCAATACTACTGTACGTATATGGGTGGGTAGGTGGGTCAATACCACTGTACGTGTATGGGTGAGTGGGTGGGTCAATACCACTGTACGTGTATGGGTGGGTGGTCGGGTCAATATCACTGTACGTGTATGGGTGAGTGGGTGGGTCAATACCACTGCACGAGTATGGATGGGTGGGTTTGATGGATTTGATGGATGGATTCCCCCTTTGGCACTTTTTTGATGAAAAACCTGAATTTTTTCTAGTAAAATCTTAACTATACGTACATAACTACAAAGTTTCATTACATTTGTTTCAATAGTTTTGAGATTAAAAACTATATTCCAGACTTTTGCCTAACCCTATATATTCCGTTAACGCGTTGATCAGCCTGGGCCCTACTTTGGACGGCAGTGCTTTGTAAGCACTGTCCGGTTCTAAGCATGTTCCGCCCTCTTTGTATCTTTCTATAGAGATGAAGTTATCCACTTTAGAATGATATATCACATCTAAAATGGCCCCAAGAGTCATTCTTTCATTGATGTAGAATATGTTCATATATCTACACCAATAAATTCCTTAATATATGAAACTATGCATAGTATATGTGTAAAACTATTTTTTTAAACGATTTCAAAAAGCTTTTATTTTAAAGCTGTTTCATTTTGACTGAATATGGCTTGTATTAATTTATGAACCTTTTTGAACCCTTCAAACAATTTAAAAAATATTTTAGTATTTTCTACCTGATTGTACCGAAAGAGGGATTTTAAATAAAATAAAATTTATAATGTCTCGCTGAAATGTATGATAAATTTTAACTGTGATTTTAAACTACTGACATTTAGTTGATTGAATATAAGTACAATTTTTGTTAAAATTAACAGTTTTACCTATACAACAATGGATTTGTGAGTTATACCGTTGAAAATGCTTAGGAAAGGCATAATATGATATTCTTTTTACTATAAGAACAAAAATATAAATGTATGTACACTCTTTTGAACCCTTTTATCCTCTTAGTCAATTTAAATGAATTTACACAGATCTTTTTAATAGATCATAGTGAACATTCTGCACTACCTATTTACATGTTCTATGTGTTTAAAATGACCAAATTACATAAGTACTTAGACGTTTAAACTAATGGTCAGTTGTAACATTAATTAATTTCATCGAAGGTTGAATGTTTAGTAATGATTCGGCCTGAATCCAGTTTGTAAAACCTTTACTTAAACCAAGAAGTTAATTACAGCCTGGTTAACTTTGTGAAATACTGGGGTTAAAAAGAATATGAACAGATGGACTGTAAATATATATGAATATATATGCCATGAATAAAAATGTAAGGTACGCTATTTTTACACTTAAATGTCTATAAGTTACAAAATAATAACAATAAAAATGTATAACTTCAGATAATAATACAATACTGAGCTGCCGATTAAAGTAAGTCAATAGTAGGTATACTGACTTCAAATCAATTATTTACCCTAGTAAAGTTACGTCATTAAAAATAGGTTGTAAACCGTAGTCACGATGTATCCTATGTTGCAGTGGCCTCTTGATGTGTTTGACTGTTATGTTTTAAAAGGTTAATCGAAATATAGTTTTGCAAATAAGCCATTTTTAGGCGAATGTATAAATATAGTTTGTAGTTTTTACACTTTATTAGTAAATTATAGTTGTTTAAAAGCTTAATATAAATATTTTTAAAGTTACATTTTCAGGTCACTTTTAGTTTATTTTTACAGCCCTAAAAATCCGAACTAGGACTAAAATACAAACTTTATCAGAACTTCCAATGACAACTTAGATATAACACATTATATTGGTTTAGTTTGCAATAAAAATTAAAAAACTGTAGCAAGTGGACTCTCGACTTTTATCTGCTGTGATACAAGTTAAGTGGCGTTCCATTAACTGCTCGGGCGACCCTAGTTTTTAATATGATATTATTTAATAGCCCCTTAATTTAAGTGGAATGTTAAACTAATTGTTTTATAAATACATATAGTAATAGTCTAATCGTATGGTCAACGGCAGTGAGATATAATGTTACATTTACCACGTTTACGCAATTACCTTAAACTAACATTAGTGTTAAAGAAGTTGTAATATTTGTTCAGGTGTTAACTCTAACGAAGTTTCAGTGTTCTTTTTTACAAAAGCTCGACTTTCAGTCAGTTTAAAGCAGTAGTTTTTTTAAGTTCAAGTTTGATGAGACTACATATGTGCAGAATAAAGCATAACTTCTGAATTAACTATTCCACCACTTTTTGATTTGTAACTCAATTAACTGTAGTAGATAAAACGTTTATCATTATTTTAACTATACGTTTTTTAAGTCAATTTAAAATTAATGGCTACTATCAAAATACAGTTGTATTAATATTGAAATGTTCCTTAGAACGTGAGCATTACTTTACATATAACACAGTAGTTATAAAAGGCATAGTATGACATGTGTAATAAAGTATTTATAGAGAGAAGTGTGATAAATTGTTGATGAATAAAACCAACTATTAAATTCTTGAAATCGTTTTCACAATAACCCGCTAACATTAAAGCTATTAAAATATGCCATAAACAAGAGTCAAATGAAACGTAAAATAATAAAAACGCTCATTATTAGAACGTAATACATTGTGTAATACACAAACGATAGTTGACAAAACAAGTTCTCACGTGTTATTACGTTCAGTTAATAATTACCTGAATAATACATTGTCGGTTTACGCAATGATTAGCACGAGTTGCTTATTAATTTTTTGCATTTGATAATTAGCTGATTGAATGATCATCATGTTAATGTTGAATGAGACGAAAGCTCCCGTTGAGGAATACAGTTAACATTTGTAATTAAATTAGTGCCTTTGTGAGATGTGTTTTTTAGTTACACACCGAAATATATTTGGCCCTAGAGCTAATTATATTTGCATATATAAAATAGTGCTGGTGGTATATTTGGCCCTAGAGCTAATTATATTTGCATATATAAAATAGTGCTGGTGGTATATTTGGCCCTAGAGATAATTATATTTGCATATATAAAGTAGTGCTGGTGGTATATTTGGCCCTAGAGCTAATTATATTTGCATATATAAAATAGTGCTGGTGGTATATTTGGCCCTAGAGCTAATTATATTTGCATATATAAAGTAGTGCTGGTGGTATATTTGGCCCTAGAGCTAATTATATTTGCATATATAAAGTAGTGCTGGTGGTATATTTGGCCCTAGAGCTAATTATATTTGCATATATAAAGTAGTGCTGGTGGTATATATGGCCCTAGAGCTAATTAAATTTGCATATATAAAATAGTGCTGGTGGTATATTTGGCCCTAGAGCTAATTATATTTGCATATATAAAGTAGTGCTGGTGGTATATTTAATTATTACAAGTAGTGTTTTTGAAGATTCATTTTAACTCTAAACTCTGTTCATAACATCGTATATTCAGAAATATTATCTGGTATAGAAGCTTGAATATAAATTATGATATATGCTTAGAAACCATAACAAGTGTTTCACTTACTTTAAGTTTCTACGAGTATTGGCTCATCCGAAGTCACGTCATATCAGTAATACCCAAAAACGGTATATTATTTAGAGTATTTTATAAGGGTAGTAGATGGGATATTTTTGGGTAGCATTAATAAGTTTGAGATCTAGTTTTATTTCAATATGATCCTGAATTATAACGACCACTCATTATTTATCCGTTAATGGTAACCGCTGAGCGGAGACATTTAAGTGGAAATAGCTAATAATAAACACATCGCCCCTATCTCAAATAAGTATTCAAGTGTTTGAAATGTTAGGAAGTTCTATACTCAAATGTCAAAGTTATTAAAACTTCCATGTATAAGGCATCCTATTTTTAATCACTAATGTTGGTCTCTCTTTTAGTTTAAAACCTTTTAGAACACATTTTCAAGTAATGAACTAGCCTTAAGTAACTGTCCTTAATTACAACTAGATACGGTATGTCAAGAAACAATAGAGCCATACCCACTGTTAGTACTGTTATGATATATTTGTGACAGTTAATATATGTGCCGCGCATTGAAAAATTGTTTAACACAACAGAAGCAAGGTAAGATTAAAACAAGTATTTGAGAATAAAACAAAGCACTTATGTGATGTCATTGTTAAAACATTTGAGAATTTCCTATCCACCCTTCCAGAACGTTGTACAATGGGTGGGTGGATGAGACGGTAATCACTGTAAGTGTAGGGACAGTTGGGTGAGTCAATACCACTACCGTGGGTGTTAGGATATATACACAGCACGTGTATATGTGTGTGTGTGGGTGGATGAGACGGTAATCGCTGTAAGTGTAGGGACAGTTGGGTGAGTCAATACCACTATACGTTTATAGATGGGTGTTAGGATATATACACAGCACGTGTATATGTGTGTGTGGGTGGATGAGACGGTAATCACTGTAAGTGTAGGGACAGTTGGGTGAGTCAATACCACTACCGTGGGTGTTAGGATATATACACAGCACGTGTATATGTGTGTGTGTGGGTGGATGAGACGGTAATCGCTGTAAGTGTAGGGACAGTTGGGTGAGTCAATACCACTATACGTTTATAGATGGGTGTTAGGATATATACACAGCACGTGTATGTGTGTGTGGGTAGATGCGTGTGTGTCATTCCTTGTTTATGACCCACCCACCCCCCAATCACGTACAGTGGTGTTGACCTCCCACTCCTCAATACACGTACAGTGTGCATAGCCCTCCCATCCACCCATATATGAGTGGAGATTGCCTTTCCAATCACCTACACATATACAGTAGTGATAGAACTCCTCCACCCATAACACCACTCGTACATGTACGGAATTGTATCCACTGATACTTGTTCCATAGTTTTACAATGAATGTGAATAATTGCATGAATTCGAGATGATCTATCTAATGTGGTTACTGAGTAAGGTTGGCTTATCGTCAGAAAGGGTATTCATTAATACCACTACATTTAACAAAATTAATAAATATACGCCATATTGTGGAATCAAAAGGTGCTGGCTTCCCAAATATCCAAGAGGTACAACTTTACAGACACTCCCATCAACCCTACAACTACAGTGTATGAGCCCGCCCATCCACCTGAAGGACACCTACAGCCTAAGATAGTTATTGCATGTAGTTAACCCATACGATAACCATTCTTAATAACTTTTAACGAATGTAGGACAAATGAATGATACCAAATTGCAAAGAACTATCTATGCAAAAATTAAAATTCACAATCTTTAGGTTACAAGGACTAAGTGTAACCTAAAGAGGAGTTTTAAAATTCACTTTGTTTTAGTGGGGAATAATATTATATATGTAATGAATTGTATCACATACCCCATCGATTCTATCCATAACGGAGGATCAGAAGATACATTCCTTGTAAATGTATAAAACATTAAAATAATAATAACTAGTGTCTGATTAACATTGCTCATAAAATTAAGAAACATAACCTTGACAAAGCAGAACTAAGACATTTTCATGGCAGCAGATTAAAATACGTAAGTTTATTTAACGAGACTGCGTTCAGTCTTGAAATAAACGGTTGTTCTGGCCATAGAGATGATCAGGCGCCGGGATTTTCATTTGGAATCTTGCCATCTGGCTCTCTCAAGTTCCGACTTCCCAATATATAGTACGATTTATTTTACTAACAATGTATTTTGTTTCAAGAAATTTAATGTATAGTATACATTTTTACTATTTATTTATATTTATATCAATTCACAGCATCTTTGATACTCCTTAGCACTTGTCATTGAGGTCAGTGGGCATAAAGGCATATAACAAAATGCATTGTATTCTAATGGTATTTTTAACCGTAGTAGTAAAATGTATATAAATTCATTAAAAAAGAAAGAAAAAAAGCTGTACAACTTTATCTAAATATTAAAATATTTGACTATTGAATAAAAATTTTATTACAGTAAATATAGAACTAAAAAGCACCTGTTGTTTATGGCAGGCACAAACATACAATTTGAGTCACTGTCATACAAAAACCCCAGTAATATGAATAATAAAACAACATAACCGAGCAACAACAACGTTTAAATGAACAACGTAAACAATAAACAAGATTGATTTGTAAAACAGACAAAGTCTATACACATATAACAACTATCTTATGCTACATTAATCTACCGCGACAACAAAGAGACCGACAAAAGAATGAAATTGTAAGCTGCTTTCTACAACTTTGGAGGCATTTGACCGGAATGTTTACCATAATGTGCTTGCCTAACCATTCTGAATTTTTTTCTATTAAAATATCCTTCCTGCTTGTCCTTAAATCATTCTGCATGTCAGGATTAAACATGTGTGTATTTTGTTAGTAAATACAATATTATCCTGTACTGCAGGTTACAAACCAAATTATTTTTAAAAATTTAAATACACGTAATCTGTCAGTGTTTCGTGTTTTTTCATATTAAGTATTATTATGAAGTTGCTGCTCGAAAGCAATTTTACGGATTTTTCTGTTCTGTGTAAATTTATATTTGTACCCTACAGAGTAAAACCATGGCTACCATAGGACATATGGGTCAATACCCTGAAGGGCTGTATTGGGTCAAATATTGAGTCTTAATACAAAAGCCTACCAACCAATCATTATTTACTTTAATAAAATTCTTACAATTAAATGTACTTCTAAATTAATTTACAAGTTCACCAGAAAGTTAAAGAAAAATTAATTTTATAATTGAAATGAAAGTAATTTAAAACATTATAAAACAAACTCTGATGTCATGATAGTAAATAAATAAATTTATTTTATTTTGGTTCAACTGGTCGTAGCCAACAAAATAATTATAGCTTAAAAATGTTCTATTTTAGCTAAGAAATTAAATGAATTCCTTTTATACAAACACACACAAAACCTGTTCATGTCTTTAGTATAATATAATATAATAGCACATGCAATGTTGAAAAAACCCATGAGTTAAAGCTGAAAAATATGTAATAATGGTAGTGTTATAATTTTGAAGTTATCTCTGTTATGTACACTATGAAGAGAATAGTAATATATATGTAAAATTTATAACAAAATATATAGTTATATAATAGTTTTCTTTAACTAAAAATAAATCGGGACGATGAAGAAAGGAGAATAACATTTTCCGAAACTTAATTCGGATTTTTTTGAAAGTAGTTTAGATTATCTACTAGATTTCGTTATTTTATCAATTAGAAGAGAATTTATAATAACTTAAAGCTATTTGATAGCTGGTATTACAGTAAATGTTTAGTAATATTAATTACGAGCAATATCTCAGCAATAAACAAACGATTTGTGATTAAAGTAAGGCAATAAACGTGTTTCACACGAAGGCTGTCTCAGCAGTTGCTAATGGTCCCCACAGTATTGCTGCACGACTTGTCCCCTCAACGACCAGCTGTTACAAGTGCTATACATAACTACACTCGTCAACTTGATTGTTATTTAACTAAAGTAAGGCAATAAACGTGTTTCACACGAAGGCTGTTTCAGCAGTTACTAATGGTCCTCACAGTATTGCTGCACGACTTGTCCCCTCAAAGACCAGCCGTTACATGTGCTATACATAACTACACTCGTCAACTTGATTGTTATTTAACTAAAGTAAGGCAATAAACGTGTTTCACACGAAGGCTGTTTCAGCAGTTACTAATGGTCCTCACAGTATTGCTGCACGACTTGTCCCCTCAAAAACCTGCCGTTACATGTGCTATACATAACTACACTCGTCAACTTGATTGTTATTTAACTAAAGTAAGGCAATAAACGTGTTTCACACGAAGGCTGTTTCAGCAATTACTAATGGTCCTCACAGTATTGCTGCACGACTTGTCCCCTCAAAGACCAGCCGTTACATGTGCTGTACATAACTACACTCGTCAACTTGATTGCTATTTAACTAAAGTAAGGCAATAAACGTGTTTCACACGAAGGCTGTTTCAGCAATTACTAATGGTCCTCACAGTATTGCTGCACGACTTGTCCCCTCAAAAACCTGCCGTTACATGTGCTATACATAACTACACTCGTCAACTTGATTGTTATTTAACTAAAGTAAGGCAATAAACGTGTTTCACACGAAGGCTGTTTCAGCAGTTACTAATGGTCCTCACAGTATTGCTGCACGACTTGTCCCCTCAAAGACCAGCCGTTACATGTGCTGTACATAACTACACTCGTCAACTTGATTGCTATTTAACTAAAGTAAGGCAATAAACGTGTTTCACACGAAGGTTGTTTCAGCAGTTACTAATGGTCCTCACAGTATTGCTGCACTACTTGTCCCCTCAAAGACCAGCTGTTACAAGTGCTATACATAACTACACTCGTCAACTTGATTGTTATTTAACTAAAGTAAGGCAATAAACGTGTTTCACACGAAGGCCGTTTCAGCAGTTACTAATGGTCCTCACAGTATTGCTGCACGACTTGTCCCCTCAAAGACCAGCTGTTACATGTGCTATACATAACTACACTCGTCAACTTGATTGTTATTTAACTAAAGTAAGGCAATAAACGTGTTTCACACGAAGGCTGTTTCAGCAGTTACTAATGGTCCTCACTGTATTGCTGCACGACTTGTCTCCTCAAAGACCGGCCGTTACATGTGCTATACATAACTACACTCGTCAACTTGATTGCTATTTAACTAAAGTAAGGCAATAAACGTGTTTCACACGAAGGCTGTTTCAGCAGTTACTAATGGTCCTCACTGTATTGCTGCACGACTTGTCCCCTCAAAGACCAGCCATTTCGTGTGCTATACATAACTACACTCGTCAACTTGATTGTTATTTAACTAATGTAAGGCAATAAACGTGTTTAACACGAAGGCTGTTTCAGCAGTTACTAATGGTCCTCACAGTATTGCTGCACGACTTGTTCCCTCAAAGACCGGCCGTTACATATGCTATAAAATACTACACTCGTCAACTTGATTGTTATTTAACTAAAGTAAGGCAATAAACGTGTTTCACACGAAGGCTGTTACAGCAGTTACTAAAGGTCCTCACAGTATTGCTGCACGACTTGTCCCCTCAAAGACCAGCCGTTACATATGCTATACACAACTATACTCGTCAACTTGATTGTTATTTTACTAAAGTAAGGCAATAAACCTGTTTCACACGAAGGCTGTCTCAGCAGTTGCTAATGGTCCCCACAGTATTGCTGCACGACTTGTCCCCTCAAAGACCAGCCGTTACATGTGCTATACATGATTACATTCTTCAATGATTCACCCACCAAATGCTGATTAAATCACTTTCCAGTGCTAAGCGGTTTTTTTGCTGTTTCTGCAGGGTTTTAGTAAAAACGTATTTGTAATTTCAAAATTGGTATCTGAACGACCTTTTATATACCAAATTGTTCAAAACGATTCGGAAAATAAAGCTGTGTGATTAAAAATATTACTCCACTCTTTTATACCTTTCAAACAAAATGTTCCTTTGACAGGAAATATTTTTGTTATAACTTTTCATTCTTAGACAGTTACATTTTTTCCAAATATAGTAATAAAAATTCCAAGATAAACAAAAGATGCAGAATTTTATTCCAAAAGAGGAAATTTATAGTATTATGTACTTTATTATTATGCTGTGCATTAGTTCCATATTCTGTAAAAAAAGCGCTACGCCAAAAATGATAGTTTTGTACAAGAATAAGATAGAAAATATTTTATTGCATAGACGATTTTAACATTAAACTGTATCGCAATCGTCAAAGAAATGAAAAAAGTTATATTTATTCACTCTTCAAATTCAGCATTCATTCATACAGTTGTTTCTTTCATTCCTCCATTTATTCTGGAGTACTGGCTGACTTCATTCCATATAAGATTGTAGTACTGGCTGTAAAACTCAAAAAACTGAATTGTTTTCCCTATTTCGAGGAAAAGTTTACCATGTCATCTTATTAGCATAAACAAAAGGTCTTTTTTTCGATATAAAATTATTATTTACAATTATATAAAGTTGTAAACATAAATATAAATACGACTGACTAGCAACACTTCCGTCAGTCAGCTGACTGACTAGCAACACTTCCGTCAGTCAGCTGACTGACGAATATACAATAGCATACGCAATTCAAAGTAACCATAATGTATGACTTTTTTTACTAAATATGTATACATACAGTATTTCGTCTACACAACTATATGTATTATAATTAGATAGCATTATATTAAGGTGTGGCATTCGCGGAATTCGTGAGGGTCTCGCTGCGAGACCCTACGACTGGAAATGAGACCCTATTATTTGATGGGTTCCATCAACTTGATTGTTATTCAACAAAACAAAGTGTTAAAATATATTCCCGTAATAATTTGCAGATTCTCGATTGTTTATTGGAATAAACCCATAATAGAGCTAATGGTTTCGATTTTCAGTCGGTCTCGATATTTGCAACTAATAATCTTCTGTGTAGCAAAGAAAAACAAAACAAATACTTTAGTTGGAAACAATTCAAAGTTAATAAAACCGTAAAATGTTAAGTCATCTAACTAATATGGATAATATTTTTAAAAACATTAGCCAATTACAATTAGGAAGCTAAGGGAAGTATGACGTTTCATACGAAAAGAAACATTTAGGGGCGGTATAATTAAGTTTTTCCTCAAAAACATATCTATTTTTGACTGAAAGAATGGGGATAAACATAATAATAAAAACAAAAACTACGTAAACTATAATTAAATGTGCATTTTATTATATTACCCACTTTTATATGATATAATTACATTTTACATGGATTTCCAGGAGTTAATAAAAATTCTTCATCATGCCACTTATAATAAAATAATATTATATATATATTAATAAAATAAAAACAAAATATTAAATATTACCCATAAATATTAATATTTTGTAGTAAAATTAAGTTGCCCTTAGAAAAACTTTAGGAGGTAACATATAATAAAAAAAGTAACCCAATTTGAATCTACTTTTTTTTAACAAGAGTGTTATCTTTTTTATTTCAAAATTAGTTATATTGATTGTGATATACTCACATAAATGCTCAAACATGGTTAAACATAGTTTTATTTCATAATATCTCTGTTTGCTAAATTAACACAGCTGTGCTTCATCGTATATGTGACACAGCAACTGTTCGGCCAGGTTGTTTTAATCTCGATTAATGGATATGGGATCTCGAGTGACAGTTTATTGGTTCAGATTTTTGTTTGGAATAAAATAATATTTGAAATCGGTTTATTTACTGAAAACAGTCGTGCCCTTTCTTTAAAACATAATAATTATATTTTTATGTCATATTAAATATATAACCATGGAAAAGAATTATTTAAAAAATCAAACTCCCTGTATATGAACTTTAAAAAGGAAATTATTAAATAATTTAAAGTAAGTTTGTAGTCAAAACTAAGATCATTTATAGATATTAGCAGTTTCATATAAATATATATATATATTCAGTGTGAGTTTTATGTCTTGGCAGACCAGGACGGGCTGAAATATCAATGTGAGTCCTTGACCATACCTATACACTACTGTGGTAATGACCCACCCGCCCACCCATACATGTAATGTGGTAATGACCCACCCGCCCACCCATACACGTAATGTGGTAATGACCCACCCACCCACCCATACACGTAATGTGGTAATGACCAACCCGCCCACCTATACACTACTGTGGTAATGACCCACCCACACACCCATACACGTAATGTGGTAATGACCCACCTACCCACCCATAAACGTACTGTGGTAATGACCCACCCACCCACCTATACACGTAAGGTGGTAATGACTCACCCGCCCACCCATACACGTACTGTGGTAATGACCCACCCCCACCAACCTATACACGTACTGTGGTAATGACCCACCCGCCCAACCATACACGTACTGTGGTAATGAAATACTCGTACTGTGGTAATGACCCACCCACCCACCCATACACGTACTATAGTAATGACCCACCCGCCCAACCATACACGTACTGTGGTAATGACCCATCCGCCCACCTATACACGTACTGTGGTAATGACCCAACCACCCACCCATACACGTACTGGGGTGTATATATGTTTATTATGACTAGTTGTAAAAAAATTACAAAAAAAAACGCAAAACATATATACATCTAGTTAAATTGGCTAATATATTTTATAAAGGTACATATTGTAAAATAAACTACTTCAGTTTACAGGTTACAATTTTATTTTAAGACTATAGTAAAAGAATATTTATCATCAGTATCCAAAGACATAAGATTAGAAGTGAAAGAGCCTATTGGTTATATTTGTACAGTTTAAAATAAATATATTTTATAAAATTTATTTGCAATTTATTCATTTATTTTTATAGTTTAAATAGACCTCGTTAACTTTATGAGAACAAATTTAACTGCAAATATGTAGATGTTTCATAAATGAGATATTCAACTTCAAACACAAAAATAGAAAGGACGTATATTTTAACATATTAATATGTCGTAATTTCTAATATACTGATATATTTTTCTAAATATTTATTGGAGGCACGAGGAGTTTAGGATACAATATTTGCTTTCTCCTACACAATTCATATTTTATTTCAAATCTCTGCAGGGGAACACTTCTTTGTATTTCGAGTCATAGAACTTCAATTTACAGTCAATTATTATTATTATTCATTCTTTATTCATTTCTAAGACGCCGATCGTAGGGATATGGACGAATATGAGTGATAATGAGTGTGATGAGTGTAGTTATTGTTACTATGTGAGTTCGAATTAGCTCAGAAAAGACTATTTATTAGTAGCCCAATAGCCACATAAACTATAGGACCATAGCAAGACGCACATCTTTACGTGATTTTTCAGCTAACTGACAAGTGTTATCTTCAGTTCCCTTCCCTACACAACATCTGAGCCTTCACTACCGTCCTACATGGACACTCCAGACTTCTCTAATAGTATCCCCGTCGATAGCAACCATTAAGAATGGCCAAATGTAGAATTTTCTTCCTGGAAACATCAGATACATTTATCAACATGCTAGCTATGAATACAAATCTCTATAGAGAGCTGTATTCATTCACTGATGCTAGTTTCAGGGCCAAGTCAAATCGTACCTGCTGCGTGGCCGTCGGGTTCCATGACGGTTGGTTACGGGTTGCTGTGCGAAGTGTGGGGAATTTTTTTTCATTTTTTATAAACTTCACTCGCCAGTTCATATGGGCTTACAAGCCTGTGCGTAAACGTTATTCAACGAGTGAAGTACCGACCGTTGGCTCCGTGGGGATTCGAACCTAGGATCTTGCCCTCCGCAGTCCGAAGCCTTAGCCACTGAGCCACCATGCCGGTAAGTGTTTGTACGAGTGCATTTTGTTTGAGATTGCACCACAGAGATGATAGTGCACTTAATTACACAATGAGAGGGTGGATGAAATAGAGACGTGAATATTCATGAAAGTTACTATCGAGAATTATTTAAATGTAAATTGTTTGATTATATTACCTTTTATTATAATTGAAATAAAATTAAAACTATTACAGTTATATTTATTATTACTTTTAAACTTTAGTTTTTCCTTATCATTTTTTTTCTTTACCTATTTTAGTTAGCTATGAAATAACAATTTGTATATAAAGAATTTTAATATTACTTTAATTTACTTTCTTACGCATTATTGGGTTAACTAGTGGAGGGTACTTGCTAGTCCCAACTTCACCTGACTATAAGTAAGGTCAATTATAATATAAAATGATTTAATTAATTATTAAAATTACACTATACATCTGCCAAAGTATATTTTGTAAGTATAAAATAAAAATAATACAAAATGAAAAATAGTATCTTTTTCATTAATATTGTATTCTCTTAAAAAAATAATTAATTCATTAACTATCATGCCAACATCGAGCATATATATTCATTAAAATATAGAACATTATTAAATTTATTTTGTATCATGGGAATTGTGTTTATTGACAGTTCGTCGGGGGACATTTGATTTTAACTTTATATATTTGTACTATTTTATGGCCTACATTGATAAGTTAATCATAGAAACTTAGTATGATTAACCATATATTTATCATATACAAATTCGTATGGTATATGCAATTCTAATGTATATCTACGTTGGTTTTACAATAATTACCATCAAATATAACTTGTTCCCAGGTAAAGCTGTTTTGTGAGGATTATCAGACGTACTTTTGGCCAGAGCAGAAAGATAACGTTCCTCAAGAGACAAACCCAACTTATATTCAGGGCTGCAGGTAACCCAGGGGTCCTGTATATTTATTTCCCTTGAACTTTGCTTTATCAATTCATTGAAAGATAATATACTAATGAAAAGGATGAATAACAATGAATACTGTTTACTTCTTAGAAATATTGTAAAATACAAATATATCGTGTTATTTTTCAGTTAATTTATTGCCAGACTTAGTTTTGTTTAAACTTTACTAAAGGAAATATTCCACAAAATATTTAATTGAATGAACTATTTTCCTTTAGCTTGAATTCATATTTAACTACTTCTATAGTAATTTAAAATTTAATTGACGACAAAGACGAAAACCACTTATAATTTAATTAACTCATAACACTAATATTTTTTTAACAAATATCACTTTCCCATAGTGTTGCAAAATAACGTTTGCCACTTGGGAAACATTTTAGCTCCTAGATAAAACTATTTAAACTAGGTATTTTTTTAACAACTAGTTCTTCCGGTGTCAACCGCGTCAAAGGAATATTTACAATATATACGCAAATAACCAAATAACGCAATATTTACAATATAAATAGTCCTTTGACGCGGTTGACACCGGAAGAACTAGTTGTTAATAATGACTCCAGCCGCTTAAGCTTACGAAATAGGATTAGGTATTTTTTTCATCAAAGTATATCACAGTATTTACCGGCATGGAGGCTCAGTGGTTAAGGCTTCGGACTTTGGAGGGCTAGATCCTAGGTTCAAATCCCCACTGAGTCAACAATCAGTACATCACTCAATGAATAACGTTCACGCACATACCTGCTGGACCATGCGAACTGGTGAGTGAAGTTTTATTTTTTTTAAATTCTAAAGGTAAAACGTTAATAAAATATAAAAATTGGTAATATATCATATGTTCTCTTTTATGTTAAATTTTACTAACAGAAATGTAAAGCTTTAGTAAATATGTCCAGTTAATATTACCTTCCATTCGACAAAATTATTTATCTCATTCCAATTTACAGAATACAAAATTATTATTTATATTACTTAGTAGATAGTTTTATTTTTGTTAAGCTTTTAATCTACCAAGAAATTCATATTACACACAGTATATAAAAATAATATTTATAATGTATAAATATTAGTACATTTTGATGGAAATTATTATTATTATTATTTTTTTTTTTTTTTTTTGCGGCCGTGAGATCAGTTCAAATTGAAGATAATTGATTTGAGGTTCAAAATATATTGATGAATAAGACCTATGTTATTTCTTGGCTTGCAACACACACAGAAACCATAGTGGGGATGGTTAATGAACTAAACTTCTAAACTTCACTTGTACGACGTTTACTGTAATGGGAATTCGAGAGGTATGAGCCATTATGGGAACACAATAACGTGGCTGGCTATTGAAAACATTTATAGAATTCACTCGCACGACGTTTACTGCAAAGTGATCTTTGTTAGTTTGATGAAGTAGTTTTACTGAGTAGTGATTTCGGTTACTTTATATTGTAATTTGACAACGAGCTATGAGTACAAGAGTGTTTTTTTTTTTTTTTTTTTTTTAGTATTTCTGTTCATGATAAAAACTGTATATAGACTTATTGATATTAAATAATAACAAACTTACAGCAATACGTCACTTAAGATTTTAAATAAATGATATAACCACGACTTAGTTATCGTCAAACTTGAACAATGTTATTTAAGATTTATATAAAATTTTTGAGTCATTTTAAACCTTCTTTAACATTTTTGGGGTCTTATATCAATAAATATGTAACCTATTTATGACGAACTGCATATATTTTAACCAAATAGTAGGGTTTCCAAACATAGGTTGGGTATAGGCAATAGAAGTTTATATTTTCTTTTTCATTATCATTTGGGGGGGGGGGGGTTGTTTTAAAAAAAAAACATTTTAAATATTGATTTTTGTTTAAACTTACCAATTTCTGAAATTTGTAGTAATACAATTTAAGTCAAAATAAAGTAAACTAAAATAAAAGAGATAAATCACAAATGAAAAAATCACTACATCTGTTGTTTCAATGATGCCTCTGTGAACGGAGCAAATAATATAAAATGTTTATATGTCACGTACATGTTGATAAACATGTTCAGAACACACAAATAAGTTTTGAGAATGTGACACTAACTGTAAACGCCCATTATTAGGCTGGGGGCGTTTTTTTTACTGAGTATCCCTGTGTAACTCAATATAACTCATTAACATGTAATTAGCTGAGTTACTGTGTAGAACGCTTTATACAAGCGGCGAAAAAAGAACAAAGGTTGGCCAATTAGTTATCTCATACGCCTTGTATTGAATAAAATTATTTAAATATGTAACTCAGCTTTCTAGTTATCATAGTAGTTTTCTTTAAATTGCATTTTTAAATTATGTGCACTGGAATCAATTATACATTTACATCGTGTCAGACATGTAAATTACCGATTTGTGATAAATTTAAATGGGAGTGAGTGGCCCTTAATCTCACACAAAGTAGGCTATGCCTACGAGCTTCCCCCCTCCAATAGTTGAGCCTACTTTATTCCCATAATTGAATCCTCAAATTCGAATACAAGCACTCTCATATTTATATGAATAGTATTATCACCCGAAGCAAATATTTTTCCATTTTCTAATGATGATTTGTTATATTATCAAATTGAAATAAATAATTTCAATATGTAACTCAGCTTTCTAGTTATCATAGTAGTTTTCTTTTAATTGGGCTTTTAAATGTGTACTGGAATCAAGTATACATTCCAGCGCACCATCATCCACTTGTGATCCATTGAAAATTAACTAACCAGCAGAACATTGGACATTGTACCAGATGCCATTGATGAAAAAATGTCATTCTCCAGGCCTTTTCTGGTCGACATCGAATCCAGGGAGGACTGGAGACTAAGGGTACCTTAAATCACTCCATCAACTGAAATCGTTTGGTTCACGGATCGTCAGCCCTCACAGGTAACAAAGAGGCTGACCTCCAAGCTAAGATGGGAGCGAGGACTCCATTTGTAGGGCCAGAACCAGTACGTGGCGTTGGATTTACCACTGCTCCGACTGAAATACTTAACTTGGTGAGATATCGCCACATAAGTGAATTGCAGATCCACTTTACGTCCACTTCATGGTTTCACAGCCAGGTCTTTGCAAAATCAATGGTGAGTGGACTAAACCATACGCTGACCAAATCCCTCACCACCATGAATCAGAATGACATCAGGTTGATGACTGCGTATATTACTGGACATGGCCACTTCAGGAAATATCTGACAAAGATTGGTAGGGCCTATCTACAGAGAAGACACAATTCACTGGCTTTGTGGTAAGGTTTTTGAGTCTGCCGAACGTATATTAACTTAGTGCGAAGCTCTGGAGCTCAGGAAAGGGAGAATATTCGGGGACGAGCTCTCAGAAAAAATAATGGTAGCTAGTTTGGAGAAATTATTTTAGAGATGGCTAAGCAGCTTGGAATAGGTACCCCATTCTTGAACGCAACAGGAGAGCACAATAAACCTAAGATGCCATTTTTGAATGGCTTCAAAGCTTTCCTTCCCCTAAGTAAACTAAACTAAACCACAAAACATGCCAAACTGTGGTATGTAGTGACAATTACATCACCCAGTACTTTCAGTTTGTCAGTCATTGCCACAATCTGACTAAGATTGAAGATTCTGGTTTGTATTGATAATTTTCCTTGGTTGAACACTATATTTGGGTGTAAGCTGAAAATTATATCTAGTTCCACTTGATCTAACTGGTATATATCCACCTCATATATACCATAATTTTCATTTGTTGCATCTCAATCGCCCACTTCAAGTAGACTTCTTCAAGTCAAGATCCAGATATATTCATACAACCAAGTGTACAATTTCAGATCATCTTCGTTCACCTACTTCAATTACACTACATGTCTAGTTCCATTTATATATTCATTAATCCACTTCAGGTCACTGTATATCCCGTTAAAGTCATCTCCATTTACCTACTTCCATTACACTACATGTCTAGTTTCACAGATATTCATTCTTCCACTTATGGTCATCGTAGATCCCGTTCAGGGCATCTTCGTTCAACCACGTCAGTTTCTCCTCAAGTCCAGTTCCATACATATTTATCCAACCACTTAATGGTTGCTATAGGTCTAGTTTAAAAAATATCCATTCACCAATCCATATTAAGTCCAGTTGAAGGGTACATTATACAGATTTTTAACATGGAATATATGTTTATCACTATCTACTTGCTTTCATTCAGAATAATGGTGCAGAATGAGACGTTTAATTAATTACTTATAATTAATAACTCTTTTTAGCTTTATCCTAATCTCAAAGGGCTTACACAAATTGTTCACCTTTGAACACGAGTTTTCAATGAAAACAGCTTTAAATTTACTTTACTCAAGTAAACGACTTGGGACATTCGTGACTCCATTTATCTTAATTTTTTTCTCTCACGTACGTACCAACTTATTCACCGAGTGAACAAAACTGTTAATATACTATATATTAAAACTTAAGTACAGTAAATGCTTATAATATAAATTTTACAGATATCAATAAAGTAAATAAATAAATTCAAAACTAATGACTACGTATTTTAATTTTATTGCATTTGTGACAGATAAGCTAATTAAAAAATAAGCTCAAATGCAAAATTCAGAAAATAAAATTCAGTTGCTATATGTGGATATTTAAAATCATAGTGATGTCAATGTTTACACTACAGTGAATAGTATATTTTCTCGTAGCTTTTTAGTTCACTTAGTTACCTGAGTTTAGATTAAGCTTCCTGTTTATTAATAACGAATTTCCTTACTAGAAATTTACATGGAAGTCATTTATATAATTAATGATGTTTTCTTGTTCAATCTTTTGTATAAAAGGAAATTCGGATGGATATAGATAGGTAGCATTATATATTTATATTGTTTGAATATTTAAGTTACATAAATATTTAGTATAAAGTATGTGGTACGTTAAATAATTAATATAACCTAACTTTGTACAACAAGAGCACACTCTGTCATTAACTCCTGTATGCTGAGTAAACGTCAGAGGCAGGCCTCATAGTTAACTTTGGTGTAGTGCTGATATAACCATCTAACGTTCAGAGTTCGAGATAATACTTGACGTCGTAACATACAAATGACTGAAAGTAAAACGTAAATAGAGTAAATAAAAAATGTAAAAAATTCCAATATATAAAATTTAGGACACTGCTTAATATTAACAAAAAGGACATGTCTTCAATTATTTTTAGGCTGTAATATTTTAATTAAAACTAAGTTTTTGCTGGCATAGTAGTTCAGTGGCTAAGGCATGCAGAAGGACTGCAGATCCAATGTTTACAGCTCCAGCTAATATCCTTTAGTCTTAGAATAACTTCTAAGAGATTTATATTTATTTAAAATATAAGTATTAATACGGAATGAGAATGCAGAAAATAGCCACCACCAATGTGTGGGTGGGTTGGATATCATCAAAAAGTTCAGGTTGTGGATAGGTTCGTAGGAAGGTCATATTCGTACGTGCATGGGTCGATGGGAGGGCCATCATAATCATACACGTTAATGTTTGGTTTGGAGAGTCATCACAATCCTATATGTGGGGTGGTTGGGAGGGCACTAACAATCCCATGTGTGTGAATGAATGGGAGGGTTATAGCTGACTGTATCTAGGTTAAACACATGATAGAAATGGATCTAAATACTGATTAAATTTAAAGTAATGGAAATTAATAACGTAATTCGTTCCACAGATTATGTATGGTATATTGAAATAATAAATATCAAAAGAAAACGAGAAATATATGAAATGTGTTAGCGATAAATTTATGAAACAATCAAATCGCATTAGTATAGCTTTACAGACAAATTATCAAAAAAGGTTGTGTAAATCGGAACATCTGTAAAATAAAGTGAATGTAGTCTTTCAAAATAGATTTTATCCTTTTTAACCAGAAAAATAAGAAGCATCAATATTTGTATCGAAACTAATATGTTCCAAGAACCTCAATCCATTAATTAAACCTAAAATTACTAGAACAGATTTGACACTTGTTTTACTTTATCGTATTCTACAGTTAAATACAAACGACTATGAAAACCTAAACTCGAAGGAAATACTATTTTTTACATGGTTTACATGTAATTGTATTGAACTAACTGCGTTCTTAGGAGGGATAAAGCGATAAATTCTCATTCACGACGCAACTTTAGATCAATTTAGAATGTTGATCAGAAAAAGAGAAATGACAAGTGGAAATTAAAAATCCCTTGTGGGACTGTTGTCAAAGCACGGTTTGAATGAAAACTCGTCAAAAGAGCTCTTAACCCCTCTCCATACCAGACTAGCGGGGAAAGCGAAAGCACTTCTTCCAAAATGTGTACGTTTGGCTTCACTTACTTTGCTGGACATTTTAAATATCTGCCTCATGTTCAACGTGCACATTTTATAAATGAGAAGCTTAACCTTTATAATTATTCGTGGTATACGATAGGGCAACCTTAGTAGAGATGAATTCCAAAAAATAATATATCAAATTTGTATTTAGGCCTATATTTGTTCAGCTTTATTGATTACTTTATCATTACATTCCATTCGAGCAAGATGCCTACAGATATGTAAAATTTAGAACATCGTTGAAAGTTGAGTTTTGAAGTCGTTATTAAATTGTGCTTAAAATCTTCATAGTTAAATTACTGAATATGTAAATCTCATGGTATTCCAAGGCTATTTATTCAATAAATTTTAAACATAATTTACAAATTAAAATAATATTATCACTAATACTCTTCCAACAACAGTAAATAAATAAAATAGTTAAAATTACAGTTCTTGGTAATAATAGTAAAAGTTTATTTAAATTATTTATAATAATCGTTGTTAGAAAGCAAATACTACTTTGTTGTGTTTAAATTACAGACGTTATTTGATTACTTATTACTTATTTGATTTTGTACATGCTTTTGATAAATCCTATAAGATTTTGAACAAAGAATTTCTACAATTTCATTTATTTTAAGTGTCATAAAATGAAAAGTCCTTAATAAATGAGAAATGGGCTACAAGCCACAAGTTAAACTGTTTAACCCACTTTAGAAGTGCACTTTCTTACTTCAGTAACTTCTCTTGAATTTAATGCTATGAATTTCGCGAATAAAGTTAGTTAGTAATAAATGATCGTATTTAAATTTAGTTCTTCATTTTGCTCTCATGCCGTATATATATATATATATATATATATATATATATATATATATATATATATTCTGTATAACATTTGCACTCATATTTACATATTTGTTAATCCTATTTATTGCATTTAATATTCATATTTTTTAGGTGTTCTTGCTTGACTTATCATTAGAGAATGAAATACCATTATATGTAAGATATACCCGATTATTTTTAAGTTAGTGAAGGAATACAGTTTCATGTCTGACAGTCAGATATAATAATAATAATAATAAATATTTATTTTCTCAATTAATATACATAAATATACATAAATAAATAACAACTCATTTCTTCAATAACATTAATACATAATTATTTATTCCTATAATGCACAGGTCTGATCTACATAAATGAAATAATTAAGTAAATGAGTAAAAGACTTAAAATTAATTGAGAAAATAGGGAACCTTCAAGGCTTAGCCCGTTTGAAGGCATACATTCATAGTTGCTGTCACAGCTACTGTACCTTCATTACCAAAATATTACAATTAAATAATAAAACTAAAATTAATGATTCTCCCTACAAAGAAACTCATATATACAAATATTAATATATTCAAGCTACTATATAAAAATCAAGTAAATAATTTAAAGCCCAAAGTAAATAATTATTAGAAACAAAAAAAATCCCATCACATAAAATATGCTTACATGCACATATACAAATATAGGCCTACAGATAAAACTATAAAAATATAAATACATACTCATACACACACACACACACTTACTCACACACATGTACATACACACACACATACATACATATATTTTACTAAATATAACTGCACACATTCTAACAAATTTCTATGATTTCTATGATATTATCTTGCTGTTATAAATATGACGTTTATTACACTCATTTGTGTTGGTTTTAGATATTGTTTTAAATTTTTTTATAGGTTAATATATTTTATAGTATATTTTATTTATAATAAACTAATGTTTTACGTGGCTACTATTACCCCGTTGAACTAGTACTCAATTAGTTTTTTTAATTTTATTTTGTATTTGTATTTTGTCTAAATAATACATAAAATAATATAAATTATGTGCATGAGGTTGGTAGAAAAATATAGTATTGTTATATTTGCATATTAATGAAAATAATAACTGTACATTTTATATAGTATTTAGAATTATTGAAAACTAAATTAATAACTTCCGGTATATGCACTGTTTATTTTTTGTAAATAAACTTATTTCTTTACGTAATATATAGTTTTATTCGTTTATGACTCGTATAAAAACAAATTGATACAAAGAAATATTGATTAAATATACATTTATTAACGTATTTGAATAATATATAATTTAGCATATACAACATAATACTTTGATTTGAAATACTATACCTTTATATTAAATGTACTCGTTTAGTATTGTCCTGAGACAACACAATGTCAACTTATTATGAAGATGTAAAATCACTACTTTGTCTTTGGTTATTGAGACAATGACGTTACAGTAAAAAAAATAATAATAAAATGTCGGGGACCAAACAAACCTCATATATATATAATGGTTATACAGTATATTGTAAATATATCATTAGTTGCTGTCAAACACCAATAGACCTTCCAAAGACAATTTTGTTGTCTTATGATCATATTCCTCATACATATTAATTAATACACCATTTATTGGTGATGAAGGAACTAAACAAGTAATGAGAAACTGAAAAACAAACCATTTGCCACAAAATGGGGACAGTAAATTTATCAAAGCTATTTAAAGTTCACCCCGTTTGTGGAAATGTCAACTGAGAAACTTAAATTGAACAATTTCTACTTCACGGATGAACGATTACTCATGTTTTAATTACAGGTCACATGTTTAAGTATGTCATTAAGTTAAAGTACATATTACTGAACAGTTTCATGGAAAATCTAAATGTTATGGTTAGTATTTATAAGGTTAACTTTATTTGGAACGTGCTTTCAGGACAGGAAACACTTCCAACCAAAGTATCTTATTAATATTTTACAAGTAGATTCCATGTTTACTTTTAACTATGACTTGTCTGACTACTTTGGAGTGACTTTTATAAATAATCACATAACACTTTATAGTTAAGCTTTGGATATATCGAAGCGTTACTAAACATTCCTTGTTACATTTTAAAATAATTTGACATAAAACTTTTTTAAATGCCTACTTTACTTTTTCATTTACACAAATTTATTTTTCCAATGAAAGGGCCCTCTCGATTAATAAGAACCTTCGGTAGTATGTTAAGTGAAAACATACGTTTCAAAGCTAAACTTGATCAATCACTCATAAAGTGAAAAGTTACTGTTAGTAGGTATTCATTCAACTAACTTCTTCATCATTCATTTAACATCTCTAAGACGCCGATCTTGGAGATATGTGCGAATATGAGGAGTGAATGAGTGTGATGAGTGTAGATGAACGAGTGCAGTTATTGTTACTATCTGAGTTCAACTTATCTCAGAAAGGACTATTTTATTAATAGCCCAATAGCCAGGGCAACTATGGGACCTACAGCTTTACGTAGAATCCGAACCACGTAGTTTTGGTCTGATTTTCTTCGGCTAACTGACAAGTCTGACACTCAGTTCCCTTCACTACACAATATCTGAACCTTGACTACCATTCAACACGGACACTTCAGACTTCTCTAGTAGTGTCTACGTTGCTGACAACTATTTTTTATTATAAGTTCACTGTATTTAGTTCTAGGTTCTTTTTTTTCCTTTTTTCTTTATTGGAAGTCGAATTGTTAAGTTACTGATTTACATAAAGTATGTGTAAATGCATTATCCTTTTTACAGTTTACCATATCTATAAAGTTTCGTTACGGTATTGACCCACCCGCCCACGCTTACACGTTCAGTGGTATTGACCCACCCGCCCACGCTTACACGTTCAGTGGTATTGACCCAACCGCTTGCCCTTACACCTACAGTGGTATTGACCCAACCGCCTGCCCATACACATACAGTGGTATTGACACACCCGCACACTCTTACACGTACAGTGGTATTGACCCAGCCGCACACCCTTATACGTACAGTGGTACTGACTCACTCCCCACCCATACACATACAGTGGTTCGTGGTTACATAATTTAACAACCCTACATAGCAATTTACGTTCATTTTTTAACTATTATACTATTTTCATAACTATAATTTAAATCTATATTTTGTAAATGTTGGGAGGGGGGAGAAATACGGCTATATTTTCTTAATATTGTGCTCCTTAAATTGCTGATAACACAGAGTGTTTAAAAACCCCATGGTTTGCTCCCAAACAACAGTTACCATGTGCGGTAATATTGACTCTCCCACCCTCCCAGACAATACAGTGGTATTGTGTATCATACTAAGATTCAATATCACCTGTAATTTTGAATAATTAGATGTCAAGGTTAGTGTTTTGAATAAAAAAATTCGTACTTCATAAATTTTACTTGACAGATCAAGATTTATATTTAAATATAATAGCGATTAAAACGTTCACTTTTATAGGCTTCATTAATGACTATGAAACTATTAAATGGAATTTAAATAAATAACAATAATTAAGCCTAGAAAACTATTATAGCAGTACAGTTCACCACAAGGACACAAGACATTAAACTGTTTTGGCCCGTCTAACTATAGGTACTAGAGATCAATAAATACTGTATGTTAATACAGTACAGTGGTAATGACTCACTAGCACTCTCTGACACGTACAGTGATAATGACCCACCCGCCCTCCCTGACACGTACAGTGATAATGACCCACCCGCCCTCCCTGACACGTACAGTGATAATGACCAACCCGCCCTCCCTGACACGTACAGTGGTAATGACCCACCCACTCTCCCTGACACTTACAGTGGGTAATGACCCACTCGCTCTCCCTGACACGAACAGTGGGTAATGACCCACCCGCTCTCCCTGACACGTAGAGTGGTAATGACTCACTAGCACTCTCTGACACGTACAGTGATAATGACCCACCCACCCTCCCTGACACATACAGTGGTAATGACCTACCCGCTCTCCCTGACACATACAGTGGTAATGACCTACCCGCCCTCCCTGACACGTACAGTGGTAATGACTCACTAGCACTCTCTGACACGTACAGTGATAATGACCCACCCGCCCTCCCTGACACGTACAGTGATAATGACTCACTAGCACTCTCTGACACGTACAGTGATAATTGTATAACACGTACAGTGATTAATGTATGTTAATACAGTATTTATTGACTTTATTACTAGTAATTATTTTGTTTAAATTTGTTAATAATCGTAAATCTAGTTCTAATAAGTACAATTAAGTACGTTAATTATCCCATTATTCCAAACTAAAATAAAATATTAATGATGTTTTATGTACCAAGGAGACTATATTCAAATATGAAAAACTGTATATTTATTAAATTTATAATATTTTTATAGGTAAAATATTCAAAAATACTCGTATGTTTTATATTTAAGATAAATGCAGGTATTTAATGGATTCACTCCAAGTGACTGGTGTTTAGAGTAGCAGCCATTTTCCCATGTATTGATCGATGCATAAACCTTGAAGTTATGTCTTACTTTAGTGTTCCATGACAAGGCCACATTTATAGACAGTACTGCCAAATTACAACCTACATTCTTATCACCTCATGTTATGGCGCGTTGGTATGGCAGTCTATGTCTTGAGATTGCCACGGTCTATTACGACATAAAGGGTTACGTAATTGCCTTGGGATTAAAAGGGTTATATCTAATATTGGGAGTGGCTGGAGGTACTGAAGATGATATGTACCGCATTGACAGTGTGTGGTAGTTTACAAGTCCATAGGTAGTATATAGGCTAGCTACTCACATACAAATTTACTGTCGTTAATGTATTTGTTACACTTAAACTTAAAAATACGTCATTGAAATGCTGTTATAGCCTCATAAATCAACAAGTAATTTTCAAGATTTTTTCAGAAACTAAGTACAATAAAATGCCACACAACACAATTTTTCTTCAGTATAGTACAGACTATACTGATATTATAGCTATTGTTAATGGTTAGCCAGTCCACACTAACCTTGTTCAGAGCAGATAGATGCACAAAGGAATTGAAGTAGTGCTCTACTATTATATTTTTTAAACCAACACTTACCAATTTAGGGAACTTCATGACTTGGCTCAATGATCCTTCATTTGGTTCTTGGAGGAATTTGAATGTTTCTAAAGAAAAAAAATATTTTATTCCAAAAGTGTATTTTTTATAAATACATTTACGTCTTTTGCAGCATAATCATATTATTTAATAAATAGTACAACAATGTAAACATAAAAGTATAATTCATAAATATTAACGTAAACTGACGAGTAGTAAGAAGGGTTTGGATTATGTATGCTGTTAATCTTATGCATCTCTAATGATTGGGAAACATTTATTATTAAAATAAAAACGATATTTCGTAGCTCGTTTTCAACAATTACATGGGTCTAATTGTAGGACGTTACTCACAATTGAATGAGTAACACAAACAAAAGGGTTTGTAATGGAAAATGGCAGGAGAATTATTCAAACACAACGCCACCCGGTAAGAAGGTCAAGGACATGTGACAGTCTTCAATCCACAGGCATTACATTACTATTAAACATGAAATCGGTTGTGCAGGTGGATGTATTTCACACGAGCATACATTTAATAGTAAAATTATGTTTCATTTTAATATTATTTGGACATACAGTATGTGGGACTTATTTGCCATTAGAGGATCCGTCGGCAGGCCATGCACTCAATTTCAATGTAAATTACAAATATTTTGCGAGTATTCAATCAATTAGGACAAGTTCGGCAATATTTGTTAGGCAAGTGAAAAGAGACTTTTCGTGCTAAAATAATAATGTCATTGCAAGACCAAATACAATTAGTTTACATCATCAAAATTATTTTAAATTAAAGAAAAAATTTATAAAGAAAATTTAAAAATATATATTTTATATTATTTATTATTTTATATATGAAACTAGTTTAATTATTTCTCAAAAAACATATTTTCCATGGTTTAAATCAACCACCTCAATACAGTAAACAAAAACTATTATTTCATAACTTTTCCAACAAGAAATCATATTTCCAGAAGCTTCTATAAAACGCAAAATTACAAATATACTATTCTTCCTATCCATTCGAAATGCTATCCTTACTACAAAATGTGATATTACCATAATTTTCATCAATGTAAGTTAATATTTTGACACATTTCAGCAGGCGTTCTACATTTGTATCTATATTTTCTAAAGGGTAAAAAAGACAAGTAGTAAAAAATACAGACACAGGTTTTTATATTTTTTTCTCGTTTTACAGCTCGACATATGCACAATTTAGACCATATTAAAATCATTTAAATTAGTCTTACCTAATCTTACCTAGCTAGTTCCACACATTCAATATTAGAAGAAAAATTCTATAAAATTTTATTACAAGTAGTTGACAAATAATACGATTTGTTAAATGTATTATCAACAGTTACGTTCATGGAAGTGAAGAAATACATATTGATTTTATTGTTAGCAAGACTTACTTTTATTGTTACTTCTTACGAAGGGTTGTTGTTGAATCATTTCGAGCTCTATTTTTTATGTTGTTCCAATCTCATCGATAAATGACTGCCTGTGACCGTTTCCAATAGTATATTAAATCAATTACAATTATTATTGATTTAATTTCTATTCTTGCTCCTTATCTAACTCTCAAAGTTTTGTCCATATAAACAATACTTATAAAGTTGCATGTTATGTTGTGAGATCAAGTATGGATGTAACTTATTTACTAAACAGTTATTTTGGGTTTGTTTCCATAAAATGGCATAAAAATGTTTTTTTTTTATTATTATTTGGAACATCATTTGAGTTGTTCAGTAAAACTAAGTTTTTTGGTGACGTAGCATATTTTCTAAGTCATGATATAATTCCTTATTTAATAAAAGCACTGTATCGACAACATATGGGGAACAAAGTACCATGGTCAAATAAGAAAATAAAGGATAAAAAGTGAGAGTAATATACCAATTATTATGAATGTCTCAGCTCTCATATCACTTGACCTATTATGAGAGTTATATTTACCTATCGTCACTATTCTAACGTCTCAATTTTGACGATTCCAGTCAATTGTCGTGAGTTTATCGACCGTAATAAGTGTTAGTATCAAAGTAACACCTTTGTGAACACCTCTGGTCTGAACGGTTTGCCGAAATATTTGAACATTTAGTACTTATATTGTAATACATATTCGTTAAGTCACGTTCACTTGATTCAGACCAACTCTTAATATAGTAGCTAACAAACTATTTAAAGATATTTCTACTTTGGACAAAAGAGTTCATCATATTTTTTGTTCTTTAATTTAAAACTGAGTGTAATATTGCTATGCAATACAGTTATATTCAGTTAATGGTATATAGTGAATTTCAGCAAAATGAAGTACTAACGTTTTGAACTTGTTATGTTGCACTGTTATAGGTTATATAATAATCTATACCTATAAAAGGCAAATACCACTGACTCACTCACTCATTCACTCATCGACGTAACTAAAAAAGTACCAAGCCTACGAGGCTGAAATGTTGTAGAGTCAAAGGTCTTGTGTTGTATATGTGCAATAAGAAGGGATTTTGAAAAGTTCTTAGTAAATCGAAGATGGCAGCCTAATTAGTGCCAACGATTTTAAAAGCCAAAAACAGCGTTTTTCTAATTGGACTGTAGCGGCCAAATAAAAGGTTCTACAGCAAAACTAACACCATTTTCTGTATCTGATTTGAGACAATCTACAACTGTGGCTCTATATGTTTTTGCTCTATCTCACGTCCTCGTCCTTAGGTAGAGCTAGATTTTCAATTTGAGCGTGTACATCAAATTGGTTAATTTACGGCCTCTAAGAGTAGATTTACAGATTTGTCTAAACTGTGAAACTTTGTTATCTAGACGAAAATACTGTATTCAATGAGAAAATATATAATTTAATCTGAATACTTGTGTATTTATGTCGTAGGACATGGCTAAACGTGGCTAGAAACACGATATTCCTTTAGACTTTGAAACGTGTTTATTTAAGAGAACAAACTAACTTTAATCGGAAAAATTACAATTCAATATGACGAAATGCATAGCCCGTTCACAGGACGTGGTTAGTTATGACGAGAAACCCGATATTTCACTGATTCAGTCAACTACAGTAATTCCAATCCTCTAAAACTAGACTTACAGATTTGTCTAAACTTTGACACTTTTTATCTAAGAGAAAAATCTGATTTAAATCAGGAAATTTTAAATTTAATATATATATATATATATATATACATATATATATATATATATATGTGTGTGTGTGTAAAGCCATTTACCACTCATCACTATTTCTCCAATCACCTTGATATTTTGTTCATAGTTTTATCTTGGCTCCTAGAGGCTCACTAAAAAAGGACTTTCCTCTTCGACCTGAGGGCTCCGTCCCACTGGCCTCCATAAATCCCATTGTATTCTTATGGAGCTACGTATATTAATTGATTGATTTATTTTATTAACAGCTGTTAAATAAAAACAAATAGAATAACATTGTGGTAGGCTGAACTTTTAAGATTAAAATTAATTGAGTAAATTAGTAAACTATACTTTACATCAGCTGTTCTAAATTGGATATTGTGTAAACTGAAAGGTTGCTGTACATTTCTTTTATACAATCAAAACTCAATATTATGACTGGCGAAGCGAGGAGGGGGTTATATTATAAGGAAGCACAATATTTTAAACATTGAATTTTGTCGAAAAATCTTAGCAAATAGAAAGTACAGAGACAACATGTTTAGAATGCTTAGTTAACTTGAACTTGAAAATCTTGGTAATAGCAAATTAATTGTTACTTGTTCTAGCCATAATTAAACATATTTGATAATATATTTAGTATTATTCCTGAATTTCCTTCAAATAAACAGATTTAAGTTTTTTTAACTTGTGTAGTTGGTTTTATTATAATCTTCTCTTTTTAAAACTAAAACTCGCGACTTATAAAAATACACTTTCACCGTTAAGAAAATGCGTGGAACAGGTTTAAACACTGTTATGTAAGTTTGATTCTTGTCTGCCGGCCTATAATATTTCTTTAAAAAGGTAAATACAAGAATACTCCAAATATAAATTGTAACTACTATTTAAATAAATTAAATGTTCACTATCAAATTAAACATAAAAATAATTAATGTGTCGTAATATTTGTTGAAATATTATACTTAATATTTGTTGAAATACTTTATAACACCGGGCAGGAGCAGTTAGCAACTACAAAAAAGAAACACTACATTGAAATTAGTTTCTTTGGACTAAATCAGTAGTTTGTGCAGTGTGTTTAATGCACAATATGATAATGAAGTCCACAAGAACAACTGCAAATAGAGAGTAAATTATGATCAAATTTTGTTTTGGATTTGTCAATTACCACGTTTTGATCTTCACTCTCTATAAATATCTTCATGTTCTCAAACATTGCTACTTAAATCTCTAAGTGAATTTTAAAAATATTCTTTGATTATCATTTTGTTTTGACAGTTTTGGAATTATTTATTATTGAAATTTTTATTGAATTCAGACTTGTACTAATATACAATTCATACTTAAGTTAACATTACTGTACTTCGTGGTAAAACGTTAAAACATGCTTTATGAATAAATACTTGTTTGAAAGTTTTACATGTATCGTGTATTTCGGTGCAGGATATTAAACCTAAGAATATCACGAGTACTTTTACAAAACAATAAATCCGTTCACAGTATAAAATATGAAATTTACTACGCATCTAAAGTATGGAACATTTCCCGAACGAATAAACATTTACTGTTGGTCTATAAAGCTACAATACTTAGGCAGTTCGCAGTTTATACCTTGCAATATAAATTGGGGGACCTAGTGTGTAAAATGTTACGGGACACTTAAGCCATTGGCTATCAAAGTCCCCCTCACTACTTCGACGTGGGCCTTTTCAATTACACTAGTAATCATGAAACAAATGTGCTTGTGTCAGAATTATTTTAAAGATTTTTTCAGTAGCTCATTATACGGTAATTTGAGATTAAAAATATTATGATAATTGTTTTAAATCTTGTACTATTTTTAATTTAAAAATTTTACAAGAGGCTGGAAGAAATTAAGGTAAAGTGGCTGACATAGTAACTATTGAATGTATACATTCTTAATGATTCATTAAATATCTTATAGTAGCTAGGATTTAAGAAATATGTAAAGTATTGTTAGTTGTAAAAAACTAATTGCTTAATACAGGCCTAATTATTTGAATATTTAGTTATTCGAAATTTACTGAAACATTAATATCTGTGTCAATAAAGTTTTGGGGTATAAGTTACATTTCACTTGTTTGTATTGAACAGTGTTTTTAATAGATAAATGATATATTTGTTTTAGTGAAATGAAAAAAAGAGTTGTATTTATTCAGCTACTAACAAAATATATGGAAAAATTTGCCATTCCATGCAATTGGACTAAACCCAATTTTATTTATTACACGAACAATCAATCTATAGCTAAATGCACTTTTCCAAGTAAATTTCACCAATTGTTGCTCCTTAAAAATATATATTAATTGAATACAAGTTACAATAATTAACTACATTATATAATGACGATAACTATTTTACTGAAACAGCTGAAGTGATTAAATTGGCAATGCAACTGTAAAACAAGTCGATCGTCAAATAACTGTACTCAGAACACACTGACGGCTGGTAGTAACTTAATGTAGTTTGATGTTTCAGGCTTACAGTTCTTCGCTTCACTTTTAAGTACGCCTTTTCCAAGTCTCACTTCCGCTGGAGTATAATATAGTATGCTCAACTCTAAAATATCGAGTAGCCTATTAACCTAAAATACATAAATATATTATTTTTATAATATTTTTAAATAGTATTAAATGAGAATATTTCATAATTAGTTGCACTATTATCAGTGGCATGTAATTAGGATGCTAACATTTACATTATTATATTTTACTAAATTATCGTCTTAATTGTAAAATAGTTATAGAAAATATAAGTAGTAATTAACTTAGATAAATTATTCTACCCGGTAAAAATATTTAAATTGGGATACAAGCCATTTTAACATGAAACCAGAAAGTATATTTTTGTTTGTAACATATGTATAAAATAGCACAAATGTATTTTGTTTAATAGTTTGGTATATTGATAATATTTTATTCTTATTCTTACATATGAGACACCGACACAACGTTGTTGGTATTTTAAGGCGAATATGAATGGTTATAGGAGTGTAGGATGAGTGTAGTCTGGTTACTAACTGAGTTAAACTGTTACTCAGAAATGGCAATTTATTAATAGCCCAACAGCCAGGGCAAATAAAGGACCTACAGCTTTACGTTGAATCCGAACCACGTAGTGTTGGTCTGATATTCAGCTAATTGACAAGCCTGATGCTCAGTTATCTCCCCTACACAACATCCGCACAATAATTACCACTCAACACGGACACCCCAGACTTCTCTAGTAGTGTCAACGCCGATAGCAACCATCAAGCGGACGCCATGTCGGTATTAAGAGGACCGAGCATCTAACCTATCGCCTACAATCTCCCAAACACTTTGTCTCCATGTAGTTGGGTTACAGCACTGCGCCACTAGTACCGACCCATTTAGCAAGGTGTTTGGTTTTTTAAAATACTTGTTAGGATTTAAAGCATTCATTAGAACACATACATATTCTACATATTTTAATATATAATCTACCACAAATGATATCGAAAAACAAAATGCCTTGTTGTTCTAAACAATAAGATATAATACCAATATAATATAGTTCAAATAACATTTACGTATATTTATTTCCGCCCTCCTTCTCATTCTTATCCTTATTTCTATCACATGACATACGAATTAAATTTGTTTATCAGGTTTAACACTTCGTTTATGATGTGCAATGCCTGTATTGTGTATGTTAATGAACATGATCTCATCAGTGATATTGTGGGGGGGGGGGGGTGCAAAGCATTGTTAAACAACACATTGCAAAGAGTTTAATAATGTTTTAGGTAAAACATGTTTATTTTTCAATACTTTCTAAAAATTAATAAATAGTAAAAGACATCCCACAATAGTTATTTGTTTTTAATACTTTATATTTTTCTTCAAAAGTATTCTGTATTACAAATATTCAACCATAAAAAAATGTTCAAATGAATCATCAGATAACTGTGTTTCTGTGTTCTATAGAACTCTTTTAAATAGTAATAAGTTGTTCCATAAATATTATTAATAAAGGAGAAACAACTATGAAGAGGGAGAGAGAATTATTACATCGTCACACATTTTTTTTTTTTATATTTATCAGTATATAAATTTTTTAAGTTATACTCGTATTTTTACAATAATTAAATTTAACAGATTTGAAATAAAATAAATACACGATATTACTAAAAAACTAATTATTAATTTCAACGTATTTTCATTATAAATATGAAATGACGGTAGAATGAAATTCGTCTGCAGCTAAGTAATTGCCGTAGGCAGACTAAACGATATGTCACTGTACAGTTTGACAAGTAACCTCTGTTCATTCTTAACACCCATAATAACTGCATAAAGGAGGGATTCAGCTCGGCAACCACATGGTTGATACCCAAGCGGTCCAACACCGACGGTGGAAATCCCCTGCCTTAAGCCCCTTGTAACACAAGTTTAGTACGGACATGCCTTTTGAATCCTCTTGAAATTTGAACAAGTTAGCATTTAATTTATATTTTTTCAAAATATATAAACACTTGTAAGATAGTTTAGCACTAAAATGTTGGTATTAAATATATATAGATAAATAGACAACTTATAGATAATATATTTATATAAATGGTATCCCCAAACTCATTGAGGCTCTTGCTAGGTATAGATTGTGGGTTAAAATAAAGACATATTATCCTCTTTAGAATTCCAAATCACCTCTGGTACTCGTACAGCCACCATTTAGTATTTTTTTACTAATTATTTTTTTATTTTTTACACTATTTAGTCTATAGAGTTCAAATTTAGTATGAATGATAATAAAACCATTTTCTTACCAAAATAAAAAAATCGAAAATTGTTTAAAAGTATTTTTAAAATGGCGGCACTTTGAACTTTGTGATCTTTAATAACTTTTAAAAAGTTAGGAATACAAAAGCATTATATGAATACCATTTTATTGCAAATTTCATTTCCAATTCAAAAAAATAACATTGCATGAAATCAGATTACAAACAACTGAGATTTAAGTATTTTTGTATTTAATCATTTACGCGTCAATGGGTTCAGCCATGGTGTCGTACCACGCGAGTCAACCACAACAATATATCAGGGATCTATTCTGATTACTTTCATCCAAAACACTACAACAAAGTGATTTGTGACATTATTGTAATGAAAATGTCCCTAGCAGGCAACGGAAAAAAAGTTAAAGACGATTTCGTTGTTATGAAATTAAAAATCAATTTTAATCTTAAGTAGTCCCCTATAAACTAGAATTTTCGTAAATTCTAGGTTGGTAGAGTTATTGAAGGTGCTGTAATTATTCAAGAAAAAAACGAATTTGCTGCTGTGCCCCAATCACTTTCCAATCGTTTTTCCTTTTCGATCAAATGAGAGGAATAATATTTTAGCATTGTTTGTAACGTGAAAATAAATTTAATAAAATTTCCAAATTATAGTCTAATCCCTTTTTATTATTACTTGTTTTATGTCTACAACCTGCTTTGCATCACAAGTAGATTTAACAAAAATTCTAGTTATAATTAAAATTAATTGTTGATTTAATAACAACGAAAATCACATGCAAATTTTTCCCCGTTGCCTGCTAGGGGCATTTTCATTACAATAATGTCACAAATTGAAGTGTTTAACATAAAAGTAATCAGAATAGATCGCTGGTATACCGTATTGTTGGGGTTGACTCACGTGGTACGACACCATGGCTGTACACATTCACCCGAAAATGATTAAATACAAAAATACTCAAATCACAGTTGTTTATAATCCGATAATATACAACGTTACTTTTTTTGATTGGAAATTAAATTTTCAATAAAAAGGTATCACTGTAATTCTTTTGTATTCCTCACGTTTTAAAAGTTATTAAGGATCAAAACGTTCAAAGTGCCGCCATTTTGCAAACATTTGTTTTTAATTTTTGATTTTTGATTTTGGTATGAAAATACTTTTTTTAATGTGTATACCAAATTTGAAATGTGTTTACCAAAATAAAAAAATAATTAGTAAAAAATACAAAATGGTGGCTGTACGGGTACCGAAGTTGATTTGGAATTTTTAAATAGGATATTATGTCTTGTTTTTGACCCACAATCAATACCTAAAAAGAACCTCAGAGAGTTCCGGAACGCCCTGTATAATAAGCTATGTTAATACAAACAATGAACATTGTTTAAAAAATTAATGGTAACTGAAAATTTATTTAGTATATTATTTACTTTTAACTATCAAAACCTAAACAAGTTTTTTTCCATTAGGCACAAAACTTTAGGTAGTTTATAGCATTTTGTAAACCAAACACATGGAGAAAAAAAAACTTCAACGAAATAAGTTTCTTCGAAAAATATGTCTGACTTTACAGTCTAATGAAGAAAATATGTCAAATAAAAACATCGATTATATTTTTCGTCTAATATATGAATTAGCTTCTCCAATAAACGCTAATTACATCTTACATGTCTGTTGGTTCTAACAGTCCATAGTCATGCGTCCAAGGTAAATATTATTGTTTATTTGTGGGATTAATCCACTTATCCTTGTATTTGTACTAATTTATATTTTGGGTTTTTAACATGATACTTGTCAGTACTATCTTATTTTCTTAGAGTACAAATAATCTTTTAGTAATTAAATATTCCAAGTTAATTAATTTGCTTTTATTCTATAAATATATAAACTAATTACTAGGCTAAATTTTGTATATCATAATGGAAAGGTAGTAAATTATAATAAATCAAATAAACTGTTTTACAACTTATGCTTTAGTAGTAAAAGAAAATTATTTATTTTTATCATAGCACGCAATAAAACAATTTCATTAATACAGTAATTTGTTTAACATATTAAAAAAAACTATACACTTAAGTACTTGGAAGTATATGTTATGTACTTGAGTACATAGTTCAGTAGATAACCACATTTATCAAGTGGTTGATGTAAATAGTTTTCCTCAATTTAATATATTTTTCAAACCTATTGTTTTTATGACTAAAAATAAATTAACTTATATCATTTAATTGCTGACGAATCATTTTATATCATTATATTTATTGCTAACGAAAATTTTTAAGGAAATTTTATATGTTGGTACGATTTAAAAACTATAGCATTGTAAATGTCAAGTACATTTAGAGTTTAAAAGGAATTCCAGCAGCCAAATTCCTGTTTTAACACATGGTTCAGATAAAAGAGCCTCACGTAAGCCCTAACTCGGTCACGTCCCTCGAAAACAAGCTGTTGATTGAACAGACACCTTTTGACGGAGAAACACCTTCCGGTCTGATGTTGTGTAACCTTTCTATTACCTTCGGTTCGTGATCAAGATAAAGTTACGCTTGTACTGTAGTAGCTGTACCCGCCCACTTCGCCGGTCATAATATTGAGTTTGATTATATAATCGAAATGTGCAGCAAGCTGTCAGTTTGAAGTCTTGCAATCAAAATATTAGTAACACTTTCAACAAAGTTAAAAACAATGCAAAATTAATTACATACTTTGTTTCTGAAAAACAATATTTAATCTAATATACAATTTAGAACAGCTGACATTATGTATAATTTACATTTCAATTTTAAAAGTTTTGCCAACCACAATATTGTTTTAAATTTGGTTTAATTTAACAGCTGTTAATCAAATAATTTAGTCAATTACAATACCTCCATAAGAATACCATAGGAGTTTTAGAGCCCAGTGGGACGGAGTCCTGAGGTCGGAGAGGAAAATCTTTTCTGGGGACCAAAATAAACCTATGTACAAAATTTCAAGTCGATTGGACGTATAGTTTATGAGAAATAGTGTTGAGTGTTAAATGGCTTATATATATAAATTTAAAATTATTTGATTGAAATCAGTTTGTTCTCTTAGATAAAAAATATTCAGAGTCTAGGGACAAATTTTTTATTTTGTAAAATAAAAAAAAATAACACACCCACCCACCCATACATGAACGGTAGTACTAACCCACCCGCCCACCCATACACGTACGGTAGTACTAACCCACCCGCCCACCCATACACGTACGGTAGTACTAACCCACCCGCCCACCCATACACGTATGGTGGTACTAACCCACCCGCCCACCCATACACGTACGGTGGTACTGACCCACCTAAAATACCCACCTAAATAAACTAAAAATATGTTTATTTTTATTTTATTTCACTGATTCAATAGTTGACTCTAAATCAGTGAAATATTGGGTTTCTCGTCATAATTAGCCATGTCCTGTAAACTGGGTATACATGTGGTCAAATTAAATTATAAATATTCCGATTAAAATCAGTTTGTTCTCTTAAATGTAAAAGTTTCAAGGTCTAGGGAGTTCTGTAAGTCTTCTTTTAGAGGGCACAAAGTACTATAGTTGACTCTGAATCATTGAAAGATTGTGTTTCTCGTCATGTTTAGGCATGCCCTAAGATCTTGCTATGCATGCTTTGAAACTAAATTGTTTATTTTCCCATTGAACATAGTTTGTTCTCCTAGATAACAAAGTTTCATAGTCTAGAAAAATCTAATTTTAGAGGGCGTAGAGTACGGCAATTGACTCTAAAACAGTGAAATATCGTGTTTATAGCCATGTCTTATGCTCTACCTAAGGATGAAGGAGGTGAGATAGAGCAAAAAGTCATAGGGCCAAAGTTGTAGATCGTCTCAAATTAGGGATAGAAAATGGTGTTATTTTTTATGTATATCCGTTCATTTAGCCGCTACAGTCCAATTAGAGAAACTCTGTTTTCGGTATTTACAGTTTTTGACACTAAAAAGGCTACCATCTTCGATTTACTAAGGATTTTTCAAAATTCCTTGTTATTGCACATGTACAACATGAGACCTTTGACTCTACAAAATTTCAGCCTCGTAGGCTTAGCAATTTTTTTGTTACAGCGATGAGTGAGTCAGTGGTATTTACCTTTTATAGGTATAGATTTAAGCTAACAGTGCTTGTAAATTTTTGGGATAACAGTCTTCAAATGTGATATATATGTAGCAGGTTCCAAAAATACCGTTCCATGTTGTTATGATGAACATATTATTTTTATATTTTAGCTATAAAAGTCTATACTAAACCAAAATACGTTATAAAAGATCTCAGTTAGGTGAGGATCGTTATATATGATCCCTAATGCTTCTTCATTCAACAAATTACATAAACCTTTACATTAAATGCTCCTCCACCTTTACATAAACACTTAACTAAACAGTCAGTCAATCACATCGGTTTGTTACTTAATTAATGCACTTTGGTGTACTTATCACTCAGCTAAACTCAATATGAAATCCAGGTAGGAATGGAAGTATGTCCTTATTTAAGCATAAGACATAAGGTATGTTATAATAATAACTATATGCTTAAAATCGTAGAATTTTTATAATTTTCGGGAATACTTACACATTGTGGAGTAGTTTATGCAGGTTCTGTCCTATCTATTCAGCCTAAGTTAGATTAGAGGGGATATGTTTGTCCTAGGTCCTTACGTTTAGATGACTACCGTCGTCTATTCGTCTGTCAATTTGCTGTTTTATGAAAGTAATAATATGATTATGCGTTGAAAAGGGCCATGGATTTAGTTTAAATTGATTTTTGAGTTATTCTTCATGTTGTTAGGGTATTTTTCTTTTTTTATGAAATGGTAGCAAATATAAACATCAGTCTCTACAATATGAAATACTAACCCAACCCTTAATGTTTCTTATCTTTGTTACCACAGAAAAACATATGTGCTCCCTTCTTCTCTGTGATGTAAACATTAATACAAATAAATAAATACTTTGACTCCCTAATGACTATAGAATCCTTTCCTTAATAATTTATTTTAATTTAATTTATACTGCAATATTCTTGTAACTTTACAAATCAAAGAATGATTACAACACAAGATGTACATAACACAAATAAAGAGGATAGCATGATATTACATTTATTACTTAATAATCTTATTTTTGTCATTTTTAATATTACGATTCTCTCATACACCTAAAAATAAAAATAAAGTAGTTTGAGAAAAACACATTCCACCTAGCCCTAGACATATACGTTGCAAACTGTCTGTGGAGACAGGCTCTCCAGTGACGACAAGTAACAAACCATGTTCAGCTGAGCCTGATGGCTTTCCTCCAACATTGGATAGATAGCTTTATCACAATTTATAAATAAATTACCTTACATGTCGTACAATGTTTTATGAATTGGTAAGAAAATTGATAACGCCAAAAGAAAAAGGACGATCAAATTTTGTTGAATTTAACACTCACTCTTTAGTGGCTAATACACGTTTGATTATATTTTTAAGCAATTATATTTCATAATTTTGTAGAGAATTGAATAAAGTATACCGTGGAATGCTCTTCTTTGCTGTGTATAGCTTTAGGGACGTCCTGCCAGTTGCTTAAAACATTATCGTACTTAATACCATAATATTATGAAAATCATCAAAGAAAACAATGTGATGGTGGTTCAGACAAAACAATAGCTGGATAATGGTAAATGGTGCTAGATTACTGATAGTTAAAGAAAAAAGCCTAGTTTCGTATAATGTAGGTACTCGGAAAGGCTCTGTGAAGTTATTTGGTTTTGTTCTCAAACGGATACTTTAAGACTTAATATAGTTAAACCTTTTAAATAAGTTCTCGACTCTTAAGAAACTACTTAGGGGATGTGAATCGATCTAAGAAGTTTCCCTAGAGATATATCTCGACATGATCTCAGATAGCTTACCTAGAGTGGGGTTGTTCATATTTTAAAGAACTTTACCTTTGAAAGTACATTATCTTAAAATTTCATGATATATTTATAACAGAATCTCCATATATTCTTCTATATAATAATATGAATTGTATTTCATCTCACAGTGTGTATTGCTTAGGAGTGGATTCTTGCTTCATAAGCTACAGACATGACTGTTACAATTGTATTTCATCTCACAGTGTGTACAGCTTAGGAGTGGATTCTTGCTTCATAAGCTGCAGACATGACTGTTACAATTGTATTGCATATCACAGTGCGTATTGCTTAGGAGTGGACTCTTGCTTCATAATCTGCAGACGTGACTGTTACAATTGTATTGCACCTCACAGTGCGTATTGCTTAGGAGTGGATTCTTGCTTCATAAGCTGCAGATATGACTGTTACAATTGTATTTCATCTCACAGTGTGTACAGCTTAGGAGTGGATTCTTGCTTCATAAGCTGCAGACATGACTGTTACAATTGTATTGCATATCACAGTGCGTATTGCTTAGGAGTGGATTCTTGCTTCATAAGCTGCAGATATGACTGTTACAATTGTATTGCACCTCACAGTGCGTATTGCTTAGGAGTGGATTCTTGCTTCATAAGCTACAGACGTGACTGTTACAATTGTATTGCACCTCACAGTGCGTATTGCTTAGGAGTGGATTCTTGCTTCATAAGCTACAGACGTGACTGTTACAATTGTATTGCACCTCACAGTGCGTATTGCTTAGGAGTGGATTCTTGCTTCATAAGCAGCAGACATGACTGTTACGATTGTATTGCACCTCACAGTGCGTATTGCTTAGGAGTAGATTCTTGCTTCATAAGCTACAGACGTGACTGTTACAATTGTATTTCATCTCACAGTGTGTACAGCTTAGGAGTGGATTCTTGCTTCATAAGCTACAGACGTGACTGTTACAATTGTATTTCATCTCACAGTGTGTACAGCTTAGGAGTGGATTCTTGCTTCATAAGCTACAGACGTGACTGTTACAATTGTATTGCACCTCACAGTGCGTAATGCTTAGGAGTGGATTCTTGCTTCATAAGCTGCAGACGTGACTGTTACAATTGTATTTCATCTCACAGTGTGTACAGCTTAGGAGTGGATTCTTGCTTCATAAGCAGCAGACATGACTGTTACAATTGTATTGCACCTCACAGTGCGTATTGCTTAGGAGTGGATTCTTGCTTCATAAGCTACAGACATGACTGTTAGAATTGTATTGCACCTCACAGTGCGTATTGCTTAGGAGTGGATTCTTGCTTCATAATCTGCAGATGTGACTGTTACGATTGTATTGCACCTCACAGTGCGTATTGCTTAGGAGTGGATTCTTGCTTCATAAGCTACAGACATGACTGTTAGAATTGTATTGCACCTCACAGTGCGTATTGCTTAGGAGTGGATTCTTGCTTCATAAGCTACAGACATGACTGTTAGAATTGTATTGCACCTCACAGTGCGTATTGCTTAGGAGTGGATTCTTGCTTCATAATCTGCAGATGTGACTGTTACGATTGTATTGCACCTCACAGTGCGTATTGCTTAGGAGTGGATTCTTGCTTCATAAGCTACAGACATGACTGTTAGAATTGTATTGCACCTCACAGTGCGTATTGCTTAGGAGTGGATTCTTGCTTCATAATCTGCAGATGTGACTGTTACGATTGTATTGCACCTCACAGTGCGTATTGCTTAGGAGTGGATTCTTGCTTCATAAGCTACAGACATGACTGTTAGAATTGTATTGCACCTCACAGTGCGTATTGCTTAGGAGTGGATTCTTGCTTCATAAGCTACAGACATGACTGTTAGAATTGTATTGCACCTCACAGTGCGTATTGCTTAGGAGTGGATTCTTGCTTCATAATCTGCAGATGTGACTGTTACGATTGTATTGCACCTCACAGTGCGTATTGCTTAGGAGTGGATTCTTGCTTCATAAGCTACAGACATGACTGTTAGAATTGTATTGCACCTCACAGTGCGTATTGCTTAGGAGTGGATTCTTGCTTCATAATCTGCAGATGTGACTGTTACGATTGTATTGCACCTCACAGTGCGTATTGCTTAGGAGTGGATTCTTGCTTCATAAGCTGCAGACGTGACTGTTACGATTGTATTGCACCTCACAGTGCGTATTGCGTAGGAGTGGATTCTTGCTTCATAATCTGCAGACGTGACTGTTACGATTGTATTGCATATCAGTATCCCCTTTAAAAAATGAGTTTGTCAGAACAAATATTGATGAACAGGGAATAAGTATTTAAACAAATAAATAAAAATGTCAACATATAAATTATGAACATTATCATGGTCCTTTGACTAACAACATTTTACTACCTAAGATATACGCTTTGTTAATTACATACTGTCATTTATTGGTACAGAAAATTAGGCGTATGGTTTTACGCATTAAATTATATAACATTTAGATAGTATTAAGTTAATCAAAGTGGTTTTAAGAAAAAGCGTTGAATAGTGTTTAGCTGAATACAACTAACGTCATAATATGCCGTAAAAATTACTTTTCTCTAGATTTCGTGAAACATCTTTGTTCATAATTATATGGTTATGCTAAACATTATTTTCAGTTTCTGTCAATGTAACAAATACGCAATGGTTACTTGATTAACGTTGGCGCCCATGTATCAAGAAATATTACTTATATGAAATTTGTTTTTCAAAAGATAAATTAAAAAGGGTTTTGTTAAAATACTGAGAATTTGTGGTTAACAATAATAAAGCTTTTAATGTAATGGTTACTAAATACATTAAAATTGCATATAAGCAAATAAATTGAGAAAAGTTAAATAAAATCTTGAACTTTATTCAGCCTTAGGGTTTGATTGACTAAGTTTAAACGTTTTGATAGGTTTTTAAACTTTTATTGTAGTTTACTTTTAGATTGAGATAAATATAATATTCGTTATCATCAGTTTTAAAATATTCCTACTTGTACAAGTACTACTTAAAGTATTTAAAGACAATAACGACAATATTAAGAAATTAATATCATAAATGTGGTTTACAAATAGCTTTCACCATTTTATATCTAATATTAATAAATATGCACTATACAATATTAATGTTCATTACTAGTTATTAGCCAACTATCTAATCATAATTTTTTTCTAACGTTATTAGAAAAGGTGGATATTGAATAAAAATATTTTTTCTAAAAGAACATTAAGATATTGTTTAAAACAAGCTAGGGCTTGTTGCTTTTTGAGTGGAAGACCAAACGGGAAGAGAAGTAGTCGTTTCAGCGTTCACTGTTGTTAAGCAATTTAACATTCTCAGTTGAGGCAACCGTCTGTTCATTACATCCTAATTGTAGCAAATGTTTGGCCAACTTTGTGTCCACAAGTCACACAATTGAGCTCATAAGAGAGTTAAACTTGTCTTTTTATTGAATATTTCTTAGTGCACATACATTTCCTTTTGAATACTATTGCATGAATATTTTTAAGTGCCCCCTATAATGGTTTATGTGACTATAAAAAAAACTGTCATAAGCTATACTTCTAATATAGTGACAACCAACCTTAACACACATTTTGCAGGGTCAAAAACTATCCTTCATTTACTAACCTCATTGAACTACGTTTCAATGACAACATCAATGTCTTGTCTAGATAGCCGTCTCGACACAAACTAACTTATTGAACCCCATCCCACTTACCCAATGAAAGTGATAATAATAGGCGTGGACTTTTACCCACTATAATACAGACAATTGCTGTAGAACTTTTAAAACAGAAAGTGTTTAGTACTTATGTATTACTCAAACAATGGAATGGGACAAATGTACAATGTCGGGATGTTGTTTGGGCCAAATTCAATAGTGAACGTAAGTGTTTTTTTATAGTCATAGAAAATAAAGGAAAATTTAATATAATATGTGAATAATCTGATGAAATAAATCACAAGTCTTAATGTACATAATAAACAGATTAAAATGTATTTCATTTGGAAGGACAAGCAAGCAAGGAGAACCACCCAGTAGAAAAGCAATGGCTGTCATTTAGTATGTAGTATATTCACAATAACTCTATTTTTTTAGTGTTTTTTTCGATTTCTCTAATTTCACCATTAATTAATTATTCCTGTCATATCAATCAAATTGAAGTGTAAAATTCTGAGAATTTTAAATTGAATATATTTACTAAATTGCAAGTGTTTGCATTAAAATCCAATCAAATAATGTACCCTAGATGTAAACTAAATAAGTCCATGAGGTTAGGGTCGCCTTCCCAGCACAGTTAAATGACCCGCTCCCCCATCCTTCCTACAAACTATCTCAATGCCACTTGCAAACCCAAGTGCAATTTATTTCAGCTTGTAGAAAGGCTTTTTCGACCTATATTTAGCTAAGCCCTCCTTAATTGTATTTGGCTTTCCCAATTATAAACATTCTATGTCCATACTGTTTAGTACAGTATAGTTACAATGTATTTTTGTTCTTTTAAATACATTTGTCTTGTTAAATATTTAATACTGAACTTATTGACTAGTAATAAGGGTAAATTATGTACAAGTATATAAAAGCTAGTTGTACTTAACTCATTTTATTATGTGGAGTACCATACTGTATTGTTATTTTATTGTAGGCCTACTACACAATCTAAGTAAAATTTATGGAATTAACTCACTTGTATAAATTGATTTATTATGTTTATTACGATTTAATAATATTATATTTAAATTTATTTAAAAAGTATATATAAAAACACTGTGAAATAATAAATGCCATGTACCATTATGTTCAAATGAGTTAGTCAATATTAGGTTATAAATATGAATTTAATAAATTTTTAAATATGCTTAATATAAAGTAAAATAAGCTTAACAATCTGAATAAATTAGTATTTCAAACCGTACGTTTGTTATATTTAGTGATTGCTTAAATACAATCAACTTGTAACAAATCACCGTTGAAAAAATGTAATATTATACGTATTATACCTTATTATTTAATCATAATAATAATAATCATAATATGTATTATCATAATAATATTATAATTTCTTTTGGAACATATTTTTTCATGTTGTATTTTTGACCTTTAAATACTTTAGTAGAATTATAAGTATAAAACACGTCTACCATTGATCATTCAAACATAAATGTGTTGCATAGTTTCCTTGCAATTTAAATTTAATTATTATCTGCTTATTAATAAATTAAGTATATTCTACTGGTTTATAACTAAGGTACTACAACGGTTTGTTTTCTTAATTAATTATTTATACAACTGGTAAATAAAATAAAATGAAGCAAATAAGAGTAGGCCCTGAGTTGTTGTTTGTAGTTGATAATTTATTTTAAATAACAAATAAAAAATGATAAATGGAATTAATATAGCCCTATACAATGTGTAATGAGCCAACGAACATTTAGGAAAATGATTTCATTTAATTTGTATTTATCATAATACTATGATATTACCAAAATACCTCTTTTACACAAGTCGAAGGACAACCAAATGCTTATAACCAAAGAAAGAAAAAACAGTCTGGCTTTCTCTTAGCCGCAATGTGAGACGTTCCCTCAGTGGTAGTTTTGTACAGGTTGAAATAATTAATGTACATCCTTAATAGATTTGTACTAATAATAACTAAGTGTACGATAGTGAAATATTTGTGGTCAATTAATTAAAGGACCAATCACCATAGATGTGGTGATAAAGCAGAGAGTAAATATGTTAGTAATTTTACCATACTAACAAATAACATAGACTATAAGTAAACATTCAATGAACAAAGACCCAGCCTGACTGATGGCTTCGTTTTATTTCTTAAGTTTTAGAAGTGCTTCCATAACGGTCCTCTGGCCGAACGCAACCGATTGAATGCTACGGGACGGATACGAATGGTACCCGAAACACGCCCTTGACACTTATTTAGCTATGAGTCAACTTCACAAAATACACTAGACAGACAATTGATCGCAAACACAGAACTGAATAAAGAGTTTTTTTTTTTTTTTTTTTTTTTGAGAAACCAAACTTTTGATAATACAAGATAAGAGAGCGTTGGTCATGATGAGAAGACTGAGAGAAAGTGAATAAGCTGGAAACAGCAAGGATTTTATCTGATATTAAGGATATACTTATACGTTGGTGTTATAAAGTTATAAACAAATTAATATAAATAAAGATATTATAAATTTAATAAATACATAACACTACGTTTATCCTTGATCATTAGGGAAGAATAAAATAAGGGACTGTTTAAGTGTGGCCCTGCCTCCCTATGGCTAACTGGAAAACTGGAAGGTGGCTGCTCCTTCTGGGCCGCAAAAATTGTCTAGTGGTCAGCCCAGTTTAAATCCTGTCCTGTGTCCCCAGGTGGCATCAAGGTGGAAGGCAGTGCAGGTGAAAATTAGTCTCTCCTCCCGGACCGTCGACCCGAAGACAAGAAAAACATTAGCCACACATGAAGACAAAGAATGACAGAACAAAAGATGAATAGGACGAGGAAGAAGCGAGGAAGATGGAACGAAACAAGATGAAACACATAGAGAAAGGACAGACAATCCCAGATAGGACGGCAATTGTGCAAATGGCAGATATGTGACCTATGTTTCTTTCTTCTCTATTTTTTAACTCCATAAAAGTATCCATCAAAACAGGTGATATATATATTAATAATACACATTATTCTGGTTTATTAAAAGACCGTGAAAATTTTTATAGTATAAAAAAAATTAAGAACTAAAGTTAATGTTCATAATCATACCAAACAACTAAAAGTAAGGCGTTAATGTCATGGCAACGTTACTAGTTTGACTAACATAAGGCTGATAATATGAAATACAACCACTGCTGAACACTGCAATATATCAATGACATTGCTATCAGCACCAGGTCAAGCTGCACTACAGTCTAACCATATACCACTAATGAATGGTTGGGAGCGGGCCAGCAATGTTACAACCTAAATACAATCAGTACCAATCACTGCTGACACTACAATATATCAATGACATTGCTATCAGTACCAGTGCAAGCTGTTCTACAGTCTAACCATATACCACTAATGAATGGTTGGGAGCATGCCAGCATTGTTACAACCTAAATAAAATCAGTACCAATCACTGCTGACACTGCAATATATCAATGACATTGCTATCAGCACCAGGTCAAGCTGCAGTACAGTCTAACCATACACCATTAATGAAGGGTTGGGAGTGGGCTAGCAATGTTACAAAATAAATAAAATCAGTACCAGCCACTGCAATATATCAACGACATTGCTATCAGCACCAGGGCAAGCTGCAGTACAGTCTAATCACTAATGAAGGGTCTAACCACACACGCACACGCGCGCGCGCACACACAAGCACACATACACATCCACGCACACGAAAACGCACGCACGCACGCGCGCACACACACGCGCACGCACGCACATGCACAGGTACACGCACGTACGCATCGGTAAGTCAAGTGATGTATTACCGTAAGTTGGTAAAAATAGCACAAAATAGGTTTATTCCATCTTTTGAAGTCGAACTTAAATCAAATATTCTTCAATAATAATAAGGAAACCTAATAATATAAAGTACATTTACAAAGTTTAGTACTGTCCATAATTTATTTTCAAGTATTAATTTACTTCAATACTTCCATGATTTGCCTACCGTTCTCAAAGTACAGATGATATATGTCTTGTTGGAGTGTACTGGTACAATCTACCTGTGTAATCCGTGAAAGCCCAATACAAGATCTAAATCTTCCTCTTACCTTCCACATATGTTCCTAGCTACACAAGTATAATATTCTAAAAAAACAACGCCGATACAAATACTTAATTAGTTAAAACGCATTATTACAAAACAATTATAGTTGATTTATATCTCAACTATATCTTATTTCTATAAATAACATGTTGAATTTCCAGCTTAGATGTTTCGTTATCGTTAATATATGTTTTATTTTAAAAACTATTCTATTTTAGATCTTAAATACATGTTCAATTTAACTAACTACGTACAAAATACTTTATATCTTGTTATTAATATAATGTTTTTTTAACAATTACGAGGTTATGAAATAAATTTTAAGAATATTAGCATTCGTATAAGACATGCAACATAATTTTAAATGTAAAATTAGATCAATCAAAAAATATAATTTCAATAAAATATCTCATATTATATATGTTTTTTTCTTTTTTTAGATCATCTACTTGTTTGTAAAATAAGTAAGCGTACTGCAATTAATTCTTTACTGTAGTAAACCAAAACTAAAACTGTAGCACATAAATTTTATATCTTTTACTATACAGGTTGTGTTTTGAATTCAAGTGACTGTACATTTTTGAATGCGTGAACTTGGTAGCCATACTTGTTTGTTCCATAAGTACTTGAAAAGGTGATTACACTCTAACGTAAACTCAGGGAAAACACCCTTTAAGTTTATGAGGTTGGTACGTAGATGGGTGATGGGTCAAATTCTAGCTGGTTTGTTAACAATGTTTTTACATAATCCAACTTTGTGCCAAGTACTATTCAACATATGAAAGAGTAAAATAGTCCCTAAAAGAATAAACGTAATTCCAGACATGTGTTTTCATATTGGCAACATCAACCAGGATTAGTATTGTTCCGCCACTACATGTTGGCTTGGCTTACCGATATTTTGAAAGTGCTCCGAGCTTGCAAAAATGTTTATTATCAACATTATTACTACAGTTGTGGTTACAGAGATTTACATCATCATAAACACTCGGGGTTACTGCTTATTGGGAGCTATGTTCTTTTGTTGTTTTGTTTACCATTATAAATTAAATACTACTTATTTAGTGAGTATTTTCATATTTAAATATGTTCAGTTCTTGAAATAAGATTGGTTATGATGGATAGTTTTAATAACTGATCGAAGGACAATGAAGAATTTATACTTTTAACGAAAGCGGATTTCAGATAAATTGGCCACTAGGTCTTGATATTTACTGTTAATATATGTTATAAGTAATGAACAATATCAAAGTAAATATTTCCTATATTTGTGAATATATTATTAATATACTTATTTTAGTTTACAACAACAATATACAGGGCGTTCTAGACTACTACCTACCGATACGGACAAAACGACTAGAAATGGAATATCTCTCCAACTGTAAACCCTATAATTTTGACCCCAAGAAATTCAAGGCAATTATTTTAAACCCAAAATTCAATTTTCAGGTTAGGGTACGTTTTTGGAAAATGTTTTAATGCAAAAATAGTTCTTGTTACACTTCATGTAATTAATTGTTCAAAATTCTGTTTACTATCATCACATTTTATAAAAAAATTATACACTCAATATAAATAAATAAATATATATATATATATACATATATATTGATAATTACCATGATTTATTCATATATTCTTTTAATTATTTAAATGTGTTTTTCATATTCATTACTGTCTTGTTTTGTTTATAACCAAAAATAAATTTGTGTTGCCTGATGATGCTGGTGAAAGGCCAATTAAAAAAGTGTTTTTATTTGTGATTTTTAAAAATGTATAGCAAAATTGAGAATAGCCATATCAACCCACTGACATATACATTATTACCTGCTATTCACATAATCTCTGCACTATCACACCGATTTAAAATAGAACAACATCACCATATAATATTGTTTGAGTAATGTAACTTCACAAATATAGGTTAATTTAGGTATTTCTTGTGTTTCTTTTATAAATTCATCATTCATTCTAACGGATTTTTCTTGGAAGAAAAGGTGTACTGAAATTTACCATAATTACACAGACTAGAAATGGGCAATGTACCAAACAATAAATATGACATTTACACTTCAAATACACTGCACTGTTCAATTAATTTTACATATTAAACATGTATCCCTTTTAGAATTCAAATAGTATTTTCAGTAGTTAAATTACAGTAAGATAACACGCTAAGGTTATATCACTTTGTTTTTGTTTACAGTACAACATATAATTCACCCACTGCCGATCCAAGTGTTGTTGAGGGAATAAGGCATAGAGTAGAGAACATGAATGTTTTGGCAAACAGCATAAAACTCTCTACAAACTTTCACCTGGCGTCTCTGTTGTAGGCACACTCCACAGTTATTGTATTTATATATTCTATTGTAATGCATAGTTATGTAATAATATAAGCTACATTTTCATTTTCTAAAAATAGGTGCCTGCCCTAAACCACCCAATAACTACAAATAAATAATAATAATATTAAAAGAAATATATATATATGCATGTATTATTTTTACTACATGTTTGTCTTTCTTGTTTACTATAGGACCTCACCGACAAGTCTTGCATAACTTGGTGAAGCCTAGATTTTGTACACACTTAAAAGTAATAAATAAATAAAATTAAAATAAACTCCACCTCAAATGGACAATATAATTATACTCATTTCATTCAGAGGAACTAAATTATAAAGTATCTAATTTAACAGAACGGTATACAAGTGTAGGATTTATAACACTATAGACACATCTACTCACAATGACTCAGTTTAACACAGTTTCATCGTCATTGGCATGATTGTCAGTCCAAGCAGCAGTACAATGAGACCATATATCAGCAATCAGGATTTGGCGCTGGGTCAGCGGTTCACAACCTCTGGCAACCTTCTAGGTGATGTTACGTCAATGATCAACCCTTAACGGAGCAATATGGGTATGACATACTCGAGGGTTTTTTATTTTACGCCTAGTTCATCTCCAACTACACCAATGAGATTGGAATTTACCGTAGCTTTACATTTGATCAACCCAAAACTAAAATGGGGGGCATTCGAGTCTGGAAGACCCATGTTGACCCAGTACGAAACCTTTTTTGAAAACATAGTGATGTTGTATGTATGCTGTAGTTCAAAATACAGGAAATTGGAGGATCAGTGCAAAGTGTGCAGCCTAGCTTTCAGTGATGAGCATAGTGCCAATTTTTGCTTAAAAACAATAATTCTACAAATATTGTTTATTTGAATCTTTAAAGAAAATTTTAATTATTGGATGGTAAATTGTCATATCATAATTTAAAATACTATATGAAAATATCAAATAGTATTTAACTGTTTAATATAGTAAAATATGTTTCTTAAATAATGTCTACGTAGATTTTGGCAAATAAAGAGCAAAAAAACATGTTTTAAAAAGGTTTTATTTTACAAATACTATAAACTTCTTTTCATGACTTTCGTACCTCAAGACACAAAAAAGGAAATTTAAGAAAAAAACTATTACGTTCTTGAAAAACATTGGAAGATACAGACTTACTTAGTAAAACCTTCAATAAGTTCAGTTAAGCAGTTTTTAGAATTATTTTGTATGCCGGGTCTGTAAGGCACATGTTACCCTGATAAAGAACAACATAATGTGATATCTTTTTATAAGCTAAACTTTAGTGGGCTACCCACACCTTCCCGGAAAACAGGGAAGGATATGTCAATTACTAAACAAGACTGGGCTACCCACACCACCACTGGTAACAGCCAAGGCTATGTCAATTACTAAACAAGACTGGGCTACCCACACCACCACTGGTAACAGCCAAGGTTATGTCAATTACTAAACAAGACTGGGCTACCCACACCACCACTGGCAACAGCCAAGGCTATGTCAATTACTAAACAAGACTGGGCTACCCACACCACCACTGGTAACAGCCAAGGTTATGTCAATTACTAAACAAGACTGGGCTACCCACACCACCACTGGCAACAGCCAAGGCTATGTCAATTACTAAACAAGACTGGGCTACCCACACCACCACTGGTAACAGCCAAGGTTATGTTAATGAATAAACAATCCTGGGCTACCCGCACCAAGGTTACAAGGCGATCAAGATTATACAATCCACATGACTGATAACCCCGGGGTCAAACTCTTAAGTTGTAAAACTTTTCCTGAAAGCTCTCTGTAACACAAACTAAGTACTGTAAAGCCTCACAGATACATGTAACATTTACTATAAAAACTACCTATTTATACAGGTCCAGATGTACAACCCACATTTTGTATGACTAATACACCACCACCTGACTAATACCCCAGGGATCCGACCCGTACATCGTAAAGCCTCACTGAGAAACTTGTAACTTTAACTATACAAACTACCAACTTATAGAGCCGATCCAGATGTACAATCCATATGACTCTTACCCCAGGGGTCCGACCCCTATATTGCAAATCGTTTCCTGTAAGCTCCCTGTAACACAAACTAAGTAGTGTAAATCATCACTGAGACACTTGTAACATTAACTATACGAACTACCAACTTAGACAGGTCCAGATGTACAATCCACATGACTGATACCCCAGAGGTCCAACCCCTATATATAAATCCTCTCCTGTAAGCTCCCTGTAACACAAAATAAGTAGTGTAAAGCTCCACGGAGACCACTTCTAATGTAACAGGATTACGACCTCTCCTGTATTCCTCCTAAAAGTCACTAATTACTTAGCGAATATCACAGGTTGAAGTACCTTACGTCAATAGGGAATATGTTTCGAAACAGATTGTAATATAGGGATACCATTGAATATTCAACTGAATATATATTTTGTTTAATATATTAATGGTTGTTTGCAAAATAAAACATTAACGTAATCATATATTGTAGATTATTATATTTTATAGCAAATGCGGATAACTACTTCATAATTAAATCAATAATGAGTTATAAGATATAATGATATCAGTAAAAAAAATACTGGGTTAACAGTAAAAATTTAATTAAATTTTAACAGATGATACAGGTTCAGAAAATGATATTTGAATTTCACGTCCAAATACGCTTTTAAGTTAAAATAATCCTTAAAAACACTAAACATGAATATAATAAATTTGATAGTACGTGTAAGCATAATTCTAAGTCATGAACATGTAGTATTATTAACACTTTGTCGGCACTGGTGGCGCAGTGCTGTAACCCAGCTACATGGGGACAAAGTGTTTGGGAGATTGTAGGCGATAGGTTGTATGCTCGGTCCTCTTAATACCGACATGGCGTCCGCTTGGTGGTTGCTATCGGCGTGGACACTACTAGAGAAGTCTGGGGGTGTCCATGTTGGGTGGTAATCATTGTGTGGATGTTGTGTGAGGGAGATAACTGAGTATCAGGCTTGTCAATTAGCTGAAAATCAGACCAGCACTACGTGGTTCGGATTCCACGTAAAGCTGTAGGTCCCTTAGTTGCCCTGGCTGTTGGGCTATTAATAAATTGCCCTTTCTGAGGAACAGTTGAACTCAGTTAGTAACCAGACTACACTCATCCACACTCATCCTACACTCATAAAACCATTCATATTCGCCTTAAAATACGCACAACTTTGTGTCGGCGTCTCATATGTAAGAATGTAAGAATGTAGTAAATGAACATTAACTATTTATAATTACAATATCATGTATACAACTGTATCCGTTGAATATTGTTCATAAAACGGATGAGTATTTGAATCTCAAGTCTTCAATGAAAGGGTGGGTTCATGTACCATAAGTTGCTGTCTTTACAGTTTTGCATTACAGACTGGACGTTTCTACGAGCTCTATAAGTTTCGTAAAAGAGGAAAACGAACTCACATGAAGTGTTAATATTTACAATGTAAACTATTTCAACAGTATCTAACAATGCATGACAAATATGAAACATACTCTTGCATTTTTGTGTAAAATAAGCCTTGAGACTAAAAACCATCATATACTCGAACAAAATCAATTTTTTTAATAGTATACCAAATATTTCATTAATACACTGGATTTTGTTCAAGTATATGATGGTTTTTGTGTATTAAATAACAATTTTTCTTTTGAAAATTCTTATATAAACAGTTCTGTGGATGATAGATACCTGCTATATTATGATGAAAAATGCTATTTATATTTACTAAATTACTTTGATAACTAAACAAATATGAAATTTCTCTAGTGCTTTTGTATTTTATAAAATAAATTCCTGTCAGTGCCTCTAGCGTTTCCACGTGAGTAACTACAATATTTATTTGAAACAGCTTAGTGGCTTCTAATGAATGTACGTTTATGTCTAACTGATTAAATTTATCTTACATAAAAAGCGTGGGAATATGTAAATACTGGAAATTTATAGAGGGATTTACATGCGACTGTGGGGAAGATTTTTTAAAAATATATCACATAGAAGCTGATATTCACTAACTTAATATTTTATGTACTTACATTTAACTGGCTAAGTTAAATATATGATGTCGATGGGGGAGGCGTTTTATTTGGCAAAAATAAAATATTGTTTGCCGTTAATCTAAAAGTAATACATTATATGAAAACCATATGCAGTCTTGGTGAGTGATTAATGCGCATTAAAAAGATATATAGTTTATAAATCAACCATTTCTACATAATTGGCTAATTTTATTCTGCTAACAAATTATTTGAGATCTGTTAGTAAAAAAGGTTAACAAAATCACAAATTATCCATTGAAAACTCACTAACAACATCAAGGAAGAATGCCCGTACCTTTAAAAATATTAGAGTACTTTATGAAACATTTCGGAAAGCATACAATGGAAGTAGGACATTTGATTGTTTTCACACTCGTTGCAAGTATTTGTAACAACTCCTTGGTATTTTTATTTTGTCTGTAAGTTATTGTTTGGGTAGCTTTTTCATAAAATATATGAAATGGCTGCTAACTGGGCCCTCAGAAACATCAGTTGAAGAGTGTTACTACATATTTTGTATTTAGCAGTTAAAAAATACCAGGATAATGAATAATTGCATGGTAAAACGCCTTTTACTTGGAAAACAATTAGAACATGTTACACTCATTGTAAATGTCAGGTGACAGATGGCTCAAAGTATACAGTAAAAGCTGCGCGCTGTTTAAGGAGTATCTAGGCAACACGCACTACACGACCGTGAATTTAGTATGCGAAGTTGTCGTATTGAACAAGTATTAAATATCAATTATTATTATCATCTGATATTTATTATTATTAAGGTTATTTGAATAAGTTCAATCTGGCAACCCCACCCTGCTGACAGCCGCTCGACGCGCTTTAAAGTGGACGGTTGACGCTAAGAAAACATTTTTAACACTCTTACCATGGGAATGAGCTATCTGGGTAGAATTATTTATCTGTGTGTCAGGTTATTATGCTCTTACATCGTGTCCACAATGAATTAGGATGAGGAACTATTCAGGTGCGGTACTCGTACATGTACTTTATTAAAACTATTACCAACATTTTAAATAAATAATACACAATTAAGTGATCTATTACTTCCATTGCTTCTACTAATTAAGATTGTGATAAAATGTTAATTATATTTCTTTCTTAAAAAATCAACGAATATAATAACATCAATTACAGTCAACTTTGGTAAACAATTGTTGGTTTCTCAGATCTGCCTTTCAAGGCAAGTTGCGTTTTGACAAATTCTAATATAAATACATTTAGATTTACATTAAATTCACATTTAGTGGGTTTCATTTATTTATCAGCTTCTGACATAAACAATATTTTTATACTATGAAATATACATATACTTCCTTATGAAAAATTAATTCAAACTTCTGGTAAATACAAATCAAATGTTATCGCCTAGTCTCCAAATGTATAACGAACGCCACAGACAGATCATCCTAAGGCAAACAGCAAGCAGTTCAACGACTTGCCAGTGGTCGTGCTCTCTGCTGAGTCAGCTTAATACTAAAACTGTACAGCTATATAACAATACTTTTATCCCTTTTTACGTGGTACATTGAAATTATTGAGTTAGTTTTTACTGTTAATTAAAAAGGTCTAAAATTATACTATTGTTAGGAAATATATAATGTTTCGTAAGTTCATTTTTAGTATATTTGAATTTAAAAAGTAATATTTAACCTAAATGCCTGGATTTCACAGTCGCAATTCAAGTAGAACCATTTTTTGCATTTCTATTTACCCCGTACTGTTGCAGTAAATAATAGTGTGGATCCTAACCAGCCATAGTATTTATTTCAAAGCCTAGGAAGTTAAATGGGAAATGTTATAGTTCTTAATGTTTTCATGTTGTTAAGTTTATATCTCTCGTTTTTATTTTCGTTGTAATATATTAACGGGCATTTGTTTATTTTCTGGTGTAATTTAGTGTTATTTCCAGTCTTATAACTTTGTCAAAGTTCATAACAACAATGATATATTATTGTTTTAAAACCCCCCTGGAAGGATGCTAGTCTCACTAAAACATTATTACTCACCTTCTTTGCTTGCCATGTATTTTTGTGTTGATGAAAGGACGCTTCTTTGTGCAGTAAGATGAAATTGTACTATTTGGAAACTAAGTGGGTCATGGAGCAGTTGGAAAAGATATGAAATTCGTAAGCCTCATTTAAGTGGATGTTCTACAACAGTTACTTGACATTTTAATACTGTAAGGTTAGTTCATAGTTGGAGAGATAATCACAAGGTTTTATATATCTACCACATAATAAGTCCACATTGTTTTAGATTTATTTATATCTATATATCCAAATTCTAAAACTTTACCCTAATTGTTTTTATTTATCGTTGCATTTATACGTTTTCTAAAGTAAATTTCTGAATGACGTGTTTTAAAAGTTAATAGCATATTTCTTAATACCTTCCCTTATGAATTGTAATGATTGTTTGGAAACTGTTCATGATTTTACTAATGGCAATGAAATTAAATTGTTAGTAGGCATAAAGCAACACTGACCTCATATGAACTGTATTTACAGAATGGAAATAGTATAAACATATAAATACACACCACCAAACTAGAACTTAATAGTTACGTACACGCATTTAAAGTAATTACAAGCAGTTGAAGTAGCTATTACAAATATGTGATTCCCACCAAAATACAGTTTATTCCAACAATGGTTGGATGTAGACACACAATCTCCATGACGAATTCCCAAACGTACAACACTGCTAGTAATCCCTTTCTTACAAGATATTCTGGAGTTTTAGAGATATAATCTTTGATGGAACAATGGTTGACTCAGATAGCTCAAAATATTGAATGTTAACAGTGAAACATCAATTATTACCGGATTAACAAGTTACAAATGAAGAATTGAATTCTTATTACTAAAGATTGTTGTTAAGTATTAAGAATCTAAAGTGATAATCGTTCTTTATTACTTAAGATTGTTCTTAAGTAATAAGGATATAAAGTAATAATAGTTCTTTATTACTAAAGATTGTCCTTTAGTAATAAGTAATAAGAATATAAAGTAATAATTGTATTCTTTATTAGTAAAGATTGTTCTTAAGTGATAAGAATATAAAGTAATAATAGTTCCTTATTACTAAAGATTGTCCTTTAGTAATAAGGATATAAAGTAATAATAGTTCTTTATTACTAAAGATTGTCCTTTAGTAATAAGTAATAAGAATCTAAAGTAATAATCGTTCTTTATTACTTAAGATTGTTCTTAAGTAATAAGGATATAAAGTAATAATCGTTCTTTATTACTTAAGATTGTTCTTAAGTAATAAGGATATAAAGTAATAATTGTTCTTTATTACTAAAGATTGTCCTTTAGTAATAAGTAATAAGAATCTAAAGTAATAATTGTTCTTTATTACTAAAGATTGTCCTTTAGTAATAAGTAATAAGAATCTAAAGTAATAATTGTATTCTTTATTAGTAAAGATTGTTCTTAAGTGATAAGAATCTATGGAATGATTGTTCTTAATTAATAAAATCTAAAGTAATAATTGTTCTTCATTACTTAAGATTGTTCTTAAGTAATAAGAATATAAAGTAATAATTGTTCTTTATTACTAAAGATTGTCCTTTAGTAATAAGAATCTAAAGTAATAATTGGATCTTTATTACTTAAGATTGTTCTTAAGTAATAAGAATGTAAAGTAATAATTGAATTCCTTATTACTAAAGATTGTTCTTAAGTAATAAGAATATAAAGTAATAATTGTTCTTTATTACTTGAGATTGTTCTTAAGTAATAAGAATATAAAGTAATAATTGTTCTTTATTACTAAAGATTGTCCTTTAGTAATAAGTATTAAGAATCTAAAGTAATAATTATTCTTTATTACTTAAGATTGTTATTTAATATTGTTAAGATTAAGATTGTTCTTAAGTAATGAGAATATAAAGTAATAATTTAATTCTTTATTACTAAAGATTGATCTTAAGGAATAAGAATATAAAGTAATAATTGTTCTTTATTACTTAAGATTGTTCTTAAGTAATAAGAATATAAAGTAATAATTGTTCTTCATTACTAAAGCTTGTCCTTTAGTAATAAGTAATAAGAATCTAAAGTAATAATTGAATTAGAATCTACAATTTCCGGTGACAACCGCGTCAAGGTACTATCTACAATATTTACAAGATGACCTTGTAAATATTGTAGATAGTACCTTGACGCGGTTGTCACCGGAAACTGTAGATTCTAGTTATGACACCGGCCGCTTAAGCCTAAGTTCTAAGATAATAATTGAATTCTTTATTAGTAAAGATTGTTCTTAAGTAATAAGAATCTAAGGAATGATTGTTCTTCTTTTACTTAAGATTGTTCTTAATTAATAAAAATCTAAAGTAATAATTGGTCTTTATTAATAAAGATTGTCCTTTAGTAAGATATAATAAGAATCTAAAGTAATAATTGTTCTTTAATACTTAAGATTGTTCTTAAGTAATAAGAATGTAAAGTAATAATTGTTATTTATTACTAAAGATTGAGCTTTAGTAATAAGTAATAAGAACCTAAAGTAATAATTGTTTTTTATTACTTAAGATTGTTCTTAAGTAATAAGAATGTAAAGTAATAATTGTTATTTATTACTAAAGATTGAGCTTTAGTAATAAGTAATAAGAACCTAAAGTAATAATTGTTCTTTATTACTTAAGATTGTTCTTAAGAAATAAGAATGTAAAGTAATAATTGTTATTTATTACTAAAGATTGAGCTTTAGTAATAAGTAATAAGAACCTAAAGTAATAATTGTTCTTTATTACTTAAGATTGTTCTTAAGTAATAAGAATGTAAAGTAATAATTGTTATTTATTACTAAAGATTGAGCTTTAGTAATAAGTAATAAGAACCTAAAGTAATAATTGTTATTTATTACTTAAGATTGAGCTTTAGTAATAAGTAATAAGAACCTAAAGTAATAATTGTTCTTTATTACTTAAGATTGAGCTTTAGTAATAAGTAATAAGAACCTAAAGTAATAATTGTTCTTTATTACTTAAGATTGTTCTTAAGTAATAAGAATGTAAAGTAATAATTGTTATTTATTACTAAAGATTGAGCTTTAGTAATAAGTAATAAGAACCTAAAGTAATAATTGTTCTTTATTACTTAAGATTGTTCTTAAGTAATAAGAATGTAAAGTAATAATTGTTATTTATTACTAAAGATTGAGCTTTAGTAATAAGTAATAAGAACCTAAAGTAATAATTGTTCTTTATTACTTAAGATTGTTCTTAAGTAATAAGAATGTAAAGTAATAATTGTTATTTATTACTAAAGATTGAGCTTTAGTAATAAGTAATAAGAACCTAAAGTAATAATTGTTCTTTATTACTTAAGATTGTTCTTAAGTAATAAGAATGTAAAGTAATAATTGTTATTTATTACTAAAGATTGAGCTTTAGTAATAAGTAATAAGAACCTAAAGTAATAATTGTTCTTTATTACTTAAGATTGTTCTTAAGTAATAAGAATGTAAAGTAATAATTGTTATTTATTACTAAAGATTGAGCTTTAGTAATAAGTAATAAGAACCTAAAGTAATAATTGTTCTTTATTACTTAAGATTGTTCTTAAGTAATAAGAATGTAAAGTAATAATTGTTATTTATTACTAAAGATTGAGCTTTAGTAATAAGTAATAAGAACCTAAAGTAATAATTGTTCTTTATTACTTAAGATTGTTCTTAAGTAATAAGAATGTAAAGCAATAATTGTTATTTATTACTTAAGATTGTTCTTAAGTAATAAGAATGTAAAGTAATAATTGTTATTTATTACTTAAGATTGTTCTTAAGTAATAAGAATGTAAAGTAATAATTGTTCTTTATTACTAAAGATTGTTCTTAAGTAATAAGAATGTAAAGTAATAATTGTTATTTATTACTTAAGATTGTTCTTAAGTAATAAGAATCTAAAGTAATAATTGTTCTTTATTACTAAAGATTGTCCTTTAGTAATAAGGATATAAAGCAATAATTGTTATTTATTACTTAAGATTGTTCTTAAGTAATAAGAATGTAAAGTAATAATTGTTATTTATTACTAAAGATTGAGCTTTAGTAATAAGTAATAAGAATCTAAAGTAATAATTGTTCTTTATTACTTAAGATTGTTCTTAAGTAATAAGAATGTAAAGTAATAATTGTTATTTATTACTTAAGATTGTTCTTAAGTAATAAGAATGTAAAGTAATAATTGTTATTTATTACTTAAGATTGTTCTTAAGTAATAAGAATGTAAAGTAATAATTGTTATTTATTACTTAAGATTGTTCTTAAGTAATAAGAATATAAAGTAATAATTGCATTTTTTATTACTAAAGATTGTTCTTAAGGAATAAGAATATAAAGTAATAATTGAATTCTTTATTACTAAAGATTGTTCTTAAGTAATAAGAATATAAAGTAATAATTGTTCTTTATTACTTAAGATTGTTCTTAAGTAATATTTTTATTTATTTATTTTTTTTTTACAAGAAATATTCTACAAGTAGTTTTTTTTATTTATTCCTCTAGCCTATGGCTAATTGAGGAAAAATCTTATTCATAAATACATTGATATAATATTTACATCATAAAATACATTTTTATCCATTTATTTCTTTCATTGTTACTTTTCAATTAGTACTTATCATTATTCATTTTTTTCTTCTTTATTAACAAACATGCTAAGTTTTTAACATTTATACAATCAAAAGATATTAATTAGATAACAATTAAATCAGACATTCAATAAAAAATGATAATAATTCAAAACCCATATCTTATTAGACCCAAATACATATAAATATGAAAAGTAATGTAAAATATTGTAAAATAATATCGCTTAACAGATTCAAATAAAATATAACATAATAGAACACAGTATAAATACGTTGGCCACTCCAAATATTAGGAATATTAACGAGAGTAAATATATAGCAACAATAACATTAACAACAACAACAAAAACAATAAACCAACAATAAACAATAAATAATTAATCTTCAGTGGAATATTCATTTACAAACAGTTGCAAAAGTAATTTAGGGCACAAACAGTTCAGGTTCTAATAGTGTAAATATTTATACTATAACAAAGGTCTACCACAGTTATAGTATAAATATTTATAATATAATATAATATAAATATTCCGCCCACAGACGGAACTGACTGTAAACCAAAGAGGGGTGAAATCTAAAAAAACCATAACTTGAATGAGTTGCATTCCTGCACTTTTTTCATATGCAACAGATTAGTTAGGGTTATGTTGACAAATAAATGATTTAATGTCTGATGCGTTCAATATGATTGTATTTTTCCTATTATTTGTAAAAATGTGTGTATGTGTGATAATCAGTTCTTTGTGTTTGGTGTTTATTGTGACTAACCCATGTGATTGGGATGTTTAACCTAAAAGTCATTTTTGGTGTTGGTTGGTAAGTAAGTATATTGATGAGTAGGACTATATATATTATGTACTATATATACTATATATACTATATATTTACTATATATTTTATATATTTACTATATATACTATATATTTTATGTTATGTTAGTAAACTAATGAAATAGTTTTTAAGGTGTGTTTTCAACTGGCCGTAATTGTGTAAATGTTGTAAATCTAGAGGTAATGAGTTAATTAGTGATGGGATACTAAATTCAAGAGCTAGCCTACCATAATTATTGTAATGCCTTTGCACTTGATATAGTCTATGCCTCAAATTATATTGCACATCACGCTGAATTATATAATCCTCATTGAAATAATGTTTACTTAGGTCTATGTATCTAGCCAAACAATCAAATTTTATTATTCAAATATGAATATAAAGTCACAATTGAATTCTTTATTACTAAAGATTGTTCTTAAGTAATAAGAATATAAAGTAATAATTGTTCTTTATTACTAAAGATTGTTCTTAAGTAATAAGAATATAAAGTAATAATTGTTCTTTATTACTAAAGATTGTCCTTTAGTAATAAGTAATAAGAATCTAAAGTAATAATTGTTCTTTATTACTTAAGATTGTTCTTAAGTAATAAGAATATAAAGTAATAATTGTTCTTTATTACTAAAGATTGTCCTTTAGTAATAAGTAAAAAGAATCTAGTAATAATTGAATAATTTATTACTAAAGACTGCTCTTATGTAATAAGAATCTAAGGAATGATTGTTCTTTTTTTACTTAAGATCGTTCTTTATTACGCTAATAATTTTCGGTGTAATAGCGAACTTTACATTTTTCTCTATGAAGCTTCAAAAACAGACTATTAAACTCTAACTGATTGAAAATACCTAAAACGTGGAAGTAGAAGATAAATAACCTATAAAACCATTCCAAAATACATTTCGTATTTTTATTGCTTTCCTCAATGTAACAAGCCGACTAAACAGCACTATTTATAATAAAATATATACCATTAATGAACTAAGGTGAATTGGATATATTTCAATTATTGATCAGCATAAGAGCAATATTATTTCATCGCATAAACCAAAATTAATAAGATATCGGATAAATACAGTGAAAAAACTGTTTAATTTGTAACTATAATAAATACAGCTTTCACGGAAATTTTGAGACTATGGAAAATGATACTAGTTAAAATTATGAATTCAGATTACTACTATGTTATAGTAACACGATGAATTATAGTTCTCAATACAGGAAACAGACAGTCATTTTAATTCATAAAAATTTTTAAAGTTGATATGCAAAACTATGAGAACAAATTTTAATTAAAAATATTAATTACCATAGTTATAACTATTCTGATGAATTCGTACCAGTACTTGTACTTTACAGTTTGGTAACTGTACACAACCAGAGGCACTACGTAAACTGAAACTACTTAAAACTAAGGAACTTTGGTAAAGTATCAAGCTTAAAGTTTCATGTTTATCTTGAAAGTAATACATGACAAAGTTCCTGTACCTCACAAACACTAGTTAGTTGTTTTGAACATTTGAAAAAAAAATTAATAAATTGAACTTGAAACGCTTGTTTTAAGAAAATCCGAAACACTTATTTATAAAGAACATTTCTTTATCATTACAAAATAATAATACAATTTTTTATAAACGTAGAATGTACTGTTCATAGTCGTGAAAAGAAAATTTAAATTTGAGTTAGGTTATAAATGTTCTGAAAACCACTTTATAACAACTAATGAAGAATTTTTTTGTTTTAAGTACCTGTTTAGTATTTTAGTAAGCCCAACAAAATGGATGCATCGTAAATCTTGATTTGAACATCCCTTGGTTTAGAATGTTTGTACTTTAAAAGAGTTCACAATCCTAAAAATGTTAGGTTCTTACAATTCAGTCTACATTTGACCACTTTAGTTTTCTGATTTATATTTGATGATTTTTTAACTTAACCTTTTTCCTTACAATTCCTTGCTGTATAAGTTTATTAATTTATATAAATTATATTTATTCTCTTCTATGTCTTAAGTCATCTTTCGGTATAAAGAGCTCTTTCTATTCATCCAGTATAGAGGCTTCATTTTTAGGGAAATAATGACGAATTGTTCAATTATTTGCTTCTCTGTAATTCGTAGGATGTATCTAAACTTACTAACATCCCCTTCCCTCTGCAACCTTTGGGTATCTTTCCTTATGGACTTATTTGATTTTAGTACAAAATACACATGAGGGATGTTAGGTGGATACTATAAGTTATATGACACATTTATCGAACACATTACTATAGTTAAGAAATAATACACTTCATACCATTACTAAATAAGAAATAACATTATTATGATTTATACAATATTATATATTTTTAAGAAAAAAGTAACGTTATACGATAAATCATTTTGTCATATACCGTACTTAAAAATTACCTAATATTATTTTATACTCCTATATTAACACAACGTCAGTAAATATTTCAGTCCCAAATTAGCTAAGGGTTTTTCAAAAGGTCATCAGTTTATAGGACAAAAAGTTACTGTCGAGTGATTATAACCTCTCGTATGGCATTAATTACCATTTTAGAATAATCAATTATTCAATTCCGACTCAAAACTATATTTAATATTTTTAAATAAGTACAAGTTTGAAACTCCTGTTTCTAAACGTTGAGTGAACAATAACATTTTACATGAATATTAATTGTTATTGTCAAGCGATAAAATAGTTCATCCAAACCCATAGTTTACAATCTATTAAAAAATGTATATGTTTTATAATAAAAACAAAGAAAATTATGTGGTTAATATGGTTTTATTTGGAAACTACCCAAATAAAAAAGTTTGCCTGTTTATATTTAAGTTGACTCCAAAACTTTCCCATAACATTTCAAAGAGCTTTTATATTTTAGCTAATGTTTAAGGCAGCATTCAAAACGGAGTTATTATTCTTTGGTAAGCATTCTTGAATAAACATGAAAAATAAAACCAGAATCCATTACATGCCTCATCACTTCTGCAGTGCAAACAAAACACCCTGGGGTCTGCGTTGTATCAGATGGTGTGTAAGAATCATCTTCATTTTTTCGTACAGAATTTAGTTTGAAAGTTTGATTCTCAGCTATATTCTACTGCCAATTACGTAAATATGACTGCTTCAAGCTGTAACACACAGGTTTGTTAGGTGGATACCATAAGTTATATGACACATTAATTGAATACATCCTTACATGACATGACACACTTTTACATCCTTACTGAATACTGCATACAAATTTAGAGGATATAACTCAAATTTCATATACTAAAATTATAACTGGATTTTAGGGCTGTTCCTTTTATTTTTATGTTATATTTTAATTTATGTTACTTTTTATTTTTGGTAAATAATATGTAGAAAAATGAAATAATTTTGAACACAGTTATCGTATGACCAATATATGGTTAATAAATGTTTAGTGGCTTTTCTTCATATATTTATTGTTTAGTTACAACTACTTATTGCATTTGAATGTCATTGAAGTGGAGAGATAAAACAACTGTATGGTGGTATATTATAACAAATGGTGTTTTGAAACTGTTCCAAGTGTTCAATCTTCTTCAGAATAATTATAAAATATATTTTACAACTTGGGGTCAATATTGCTCTATTGAAATCAAAATCCCCAAAAAGTAACAGATTACTTGACTCCTGGAAGGTAGTTTTTCTTTCCAATAACAGTAACCTACAGATAAAATATTACGTAATTTAACATTATCAAACTTATAATGTGAATTATCTTTTAGTTGTAGGTATGACAATGAAAATTACACCATGTAAATTAAATTTAGCTATAACATATTCAATCTGGACCTTTTGTAATTTAATAACATCATTTTCAAAACACTCCTAAGTGAAAGGTATATACAAAATATGTCTGATTTTTGCATTCTATTGTTTTAATAGTACATGTGTTTATGTGTCTTGGTTAGTGTTTCTTTTGTAGTAACTCAAGTAAATTTTTCAAGTTTTTCACGGTCGAGTCCTTTAATTGTAAACAATGTACAACATTATTTTAAAAAGTTACTCCTATATTATTTTCCATGCATCAACATTTTAAGCTCCCTCTTATTTATTTAATATTAAGTCATATTTTAAAGATGGATGGATCCTAATATAGATAGATTAAGTTCTTTTCCTAAAACTAATGTAAGTTTTTTTTTCTTTATGGTACATACTTTTGTGAATAGCTAAATAATCTTAATTTACATTGATAAATAACTATCGTAGAGATAAGGGCGAATATGAGGAGTGAATTAGTGTGATGAGTGTAGATGAACGAGTGAAGTCATTGTTACTATCTGAGTTCGATTTAGCTCTGCAATGACTATTTATTAATAGTCCAATAGCCAGGACAACTATGGGACCTACAGTTTTACGTGGAATCCGAACCACGTAGTGTTGGTCTAACTTTCAGCTAACTGACAAGTCTAACACTCAGTTCTCTTCCAAACACAACATCTGAACCTTGTCTACCTTTAAATACGGAATGGGGTGTCCATCTGAGGTGACTTTTCTAGTAGTGACCATGTCAATGGTAACCATTGAGCGGAAGACGTGTCACCTGCAATCTCCTCAACACTTCGTCTCCAAGTAGCAGGGTTACAGCACCATTCCGTTATAAAAGAGTGTTTTAAATGTTTGAAGACATGCTTATACTCCTAAATACACGTTTTTGACAAGTAACCTAAAGAAAACAATTATTTTTTAATAATGCAATGTTTGTATTTCTCTTGTCAAAATAAAGATCATCAAGGATGTTTTGTAGAGAAAAAGGCTCCTAAAATTGTAATTAACACTTTGTTTAAGGGATAGTCATTGTCAGATAATAAACAGGGAAGATAAATTTCCAATTGTTTCTTAAGATGAGAAATGTTCAATGCCCCAAAACCTAAATTCATAGCTGTTGTTTGATATTTTAATATCCATCTGAAATGGGTTTATATAATGAGGAAAGTAAACCAAAGGTACACAATGCCAAAGGCTCCAAGGAGCCAATATACTTATTTACTCTGATAAACGTTTGTTTTTATAAACGATTTTAGGTTCTTGTAATTAATAATTCAATGAATCTCTAAATATTTTTTGAAATATTTTACTTCAGTTGCGTTTATAGTAAGTAATTTTTAGGTATTGAAAATTAATTTAGAGATTTAAAACTTATATTTTGTGTTTTAACACTTGAGTTTTAACAAGATTTAACACTTAAGATTGAGTGAAAGAGAGGATTTAATAGTCCAAACTGCACCTTTTGAATAAAGACATTTATTAATCCACTCATTGAATTTGGTTCTAAATAGCAAGCTAAAAACGAACATATGTTAGTTTAGAGTATGTGGTCGAAGTAAAATGAATATTAGATTGATTATAAGAAACACATTCGATATCTCTGTAAACCTGGACGAGTATAGTGTGAGGCTAAAATTATATAATATTTAATATATACTATAATCAGGAAACCTAATTGAAATTTCATCAAAATTACGTCTTTAAACTACCATTTTCCGAACTCATGAATGGTATTCACAGTTACTGATGATAAAAAGCCTCCTTCAATTTTCATTATAATTTTTTTCATCTTATACAATGAAATTATATATTTTTCATATAAAAATTACAACTGTTATTTCTTTCGTGTCAAATCTCATATATATATATATATATATATATATATATATATATATATATATATATATATATATATATATATATATATATATATATATATATATATATATATATATATATATAATAGGTTTAATTAATACTACATCAACCTTTCGATGGCCGTTAGTACTATTATCCAAAACTTCGATTGTTCCACACATCGACATTATCAACTCATTTAGAGGTTTTATTAGTTTTATAGTTAGAGGACTGTTGTACATAGCTTGGCCCGCCCTGCTACAATGTACATATCCCGTAAAACCTGTTTAGTACTAGCAAACAAGCTAACGAGGGGAATTTTGCTACTTTAGATGTGGAAAGTATGATCACTTGATTTCAGGATTACAAATACTAGGCAACTTGTTACATTCCATCATAATTGTTTAATTTAGGAATATATTATGTATAAAAAATACAAACGTTAACTTCAAACTGTAACTAGTAATTACTGTAACTACTATCCCTTCAACTACGTTAACCAAACTTATACATGTGTTATTTATTATATCGCTAAAAAGTACCAATCCCGTAATGGCGGTGCTATAATTACATAATGTATTGGAGACTATCCTGGGTTTCATTTGTTACTTTTAACTACGTTCAAACACAAAGTATGGAGGATAAAATAACAGGACGATATTTTCCAACTTGACTGTGCGAAATAATATAGCTTTTGATTTTATATATTGATCATTGTAATACCATAAATTTTACAAAGAGATTGGTAACGTAATCCTAGAGTTTTATCACGGTTTGAAGAGGATGGTTGAATATTTATTCAACGTAACTTTCTACTTTATGAGTTATAAGTTAAGTAGTTCTGACATTTTAGGTCAATCACATTCTTTCACCTAACATACTTTTGAAGGTTCCCATTATCTGAGAGCACCACTTGATTAAAATTAATGTAAATCTGTAAAAAAATAACAGAATTGTTGGGCATTGTAAACCGTATATAACAATCCATTTTGCAATGTGAAAAGGAATACTTGGTAACGTTTTGATGTATCTAAATCTTATGTAAAATTTCTTAGATGATTATTTTCTACAGAATTTAAACCATCAGTATTTAATATAAACTTAAAAAAATATCAATAAGATATAAAAACCATATTATAAGATACTTTGGTTAAATGTGTTAACTATTCCAAAAGTGCCTCTCAACTAAAATTAACCACATCAGAAATAACAGTAACATTTGTATTTTCCTTTGATTTTTCAGTTATATGTACTTTAACTTAATGAGGAAAAAAAATCTGTGACCTATAATTAAAACATGACTAATCGTCCATTCATGATTGAGTAACTTGTTCAATTTAAGTTTCTCAGTTGATATTTCCACAAAAGACGTGAACTTTAGATAGCTTTGATAAATTAACTGTCTGCATTTTGTGGCAAATTTATTGGTTTTCAGTTTCTCGTTATTTGTTAAATTCTTTAACCATCAGTAAATTATTTATTGACTAATATGTACATGAGAGATATGGTCATACATAATTATCTTTAGATATTTATTGGTATTTATTAACTAATGCTGGTTAAGTTACAAACTGTTAACATTCTAAGTATATGATGTGTGTTTCGGTCCCCGAATATTTTTCTTATTAATATTTCTATTTTACTTTGACTAAAATGTCCTATTAAGCCAAGACACAGTAGTTACTTTACATCTTGATAAGTTGGCACTATGTTATCTTAGAAAATTACTAAACTAGTAAATTTAATTTCAGAGTATGGTATCTTAAGGTAAAATATTATGTCGGGAATACTAACGGTTTTGTTTCAATTGCGTTAATAATGTTATATTCGCTCAATCCATTTGTTTTTAACATGAATCATAAATAAATAACAAAATATAATGTAAATAACTAAGTTCATATATCCGAAAATAAACTTTTTATGTACAGAATATAATTAAGGTTGTAATAAAAATATATGATCCTTGCATACGAGCAATACCTTATTTCCCAACGATCCTTCTGGATATTTTTTATATTATTCTATTTATTTCTTAAAAAATATATATAAATGAAAAAAAAATAAAATTCAATAAGAAATAACTAAATGAATACTGATTGAAAACAGTTATAACATCAAGTTCTAACATTCAGTAAGTAAGACAGGCTAGAGAACATATTAATCTAAATAAATATTTCAAAACAATGTCTAAAACCAATAAAAACTTATTTCTTAAAAGTTATGTCTACAGCATCATTGTCCTGTCTCACTATCAGACATGAAAGTGTACTCCTTTACTAACTTAAAATTAATTATTAATTTAACCCTAAAGACAACTAGACAGGAACCACGGGTTTCGTCTTTAAAACATCCCACTCTTCCGAACATCCTCACGTAACAATGTTTGTCCCTCAAATGTAAGGTCAACCATGAAAATTGGAAAGAATATGACATAAAATATTTATTAATTAAACAATCAATTTACATTCATCAATTTGTTAAATAGTTACCTTTAATTAGATTGAGTAATTTATACCATTTATATACTTGTATACAGTCTGGTAGTAAAATGAAAAACTAAAAGTAAATACTCGTACTCTCATTTATGGCCTTGTATCGCAAAGTTCATAACATTGATTTTTTTTTTTTTTAAGGAGAGGCCGATCTCCTCCTTAATCTTAATTTAAGATAAATTACTGAAGTAATAAAGTGCAATCGGTCTCAGTAGCGTGTTAAACAGTTTAACTAGTGGCTTATAGTTCATCTAATACATTTCTTTTCTTGAGGGCTTTACATTTAGACACTTAGTGTATCTAAGTGTCTAATGACTGTTAGATACATAAAATTACATAACTTTTTAGTTTAAAATCTCAGATAATATATAAAGGTTCTACGATTACAAATAAGCTAAAACATTACGTCTGCATATACATGGTATAACTAAAATAAAGTAATTTTAATTCTAACAATAATCATCACTAATAATATTAATTTTACTATCATTAAGAATTTTCAGTTTTACTGTAATGCTTTCTAAACTCCCTATAAAATATTAGTTAAATTTGTAATTTATTTTTCTGATATGCTAAATAGATAACCTTGGGATACTGTTACATCACCATATTCATATGTAGCAGAACTTAATCATCATTTAATAACGACTTCAAAATTCAATGCATCTAAGATCTCCTGAATTTTCCATTTCTCCAGGCGTTCCGCTCCAATTGTGTCTAATGATATAAAGTGTCAATACATCTGAAAAACATTTAGGCCTACATACAGATGTAATATTTTCTTTGTTGGTGAAGCAGATGTTTAAAACGTCCAGCGAGGCAGTGAAGCCAAAAGTACACATTTCGAAGAAGTGCTTTCCCTTTCCCCACTAGTCTGGTATGGAGAGGGGTTAAGAGCCCTTTTGACAAGTATTCATTCAAACCGTGCTTTGACAACAGTCACCCAAGGGGTTTTTAATTTGCACTTGTAATTTTTCTCTTTTCAGTCAACAAACTGAATTGATATACAGTTGTGCTGTAAATGAGAAGCGTCGCTTTATTCCTCGTAAGAAGGCGGTGAGTTTTAAAACATGACCATGTACAATCATGTGGTAGGTATTTGTTGTATAACTGTAGAATACGATAAAGGAAAACAAATTGTGTAATATGTTCTAATAATTGTAGTTTTAACTGACGTATTGACGTTCTTTGAACATATTAGTCTCAATATAAGTATTTCTTCTTGTTCTCTTTTTACGATCATAGGGTTCAAATTTAATTTGTAATACGGAATTTTTTTTCATTTTTAGATGTTACATTTTACATAATCACTTGTAAGAACATTTCTATTTAATGTTACTTTATTGCAAAGTTAAGGTTTCATAGTTTTATTTAGATTGTGTTCATAGATATCTTAGGTATTTATGATATTTCTATTTTTATCATACAATATTTTTTAATTTAAATATTTCATTTATCTATTTCCTATCATGTTTTTGATATTTGATGTAACTAGCTATAACCCTCCCACCTACCCATATAATAACAGTGACGAAGGTCCTCCAACCCAACCGTACACGTACGCTTGTTATGACCCTTCCAACCACCCATACAGTAATGATAGCCCTCCCACCCATCCATAAACGTACGAATGTTATGACCTTGCTACTCACTTACCTACGTACCTTTTCATGGTGGCGCACGAACGGTTGTGATGTTATATATTCTCATTACTTATTAATAATTGTATTATAGAGAAGTATACGTTTCTATGAAGTTGAAGCACTAACCGTAAGGTGGAGGATCGAGCCTTGGACAGGTTGGCGTACTCCACAGTTTGAAGCACTAACCGTAAGATGGAGGCTCGAACCTTGGACAGGTTGGTGTACTCCACAGTTTGTAACACTAACTGTAAGGTGGAGGCTTGAGCCTTAGACAGGTTGGCGTACTCCACAGTTTGTAGCACTAACCGTAAGGTGGAGGCTCGAGCCTTGGACAGCTTGGCGTACTCCACAGTTTGTAGCACTAACCGTAAGATGGAGGCTCAAGCCTTGGACAGTTTGGCGTACTCCACTGTTTTTAGCACTAACCGTAAGGTCGAGGCTCGAGCCTTGGACAGTTTGGTGTACTCCACTGTTTTTAGCACTAACCGTAAGGTCGAGGCTTGAGCCTTGGACAGGTTAGCGTACTCCACAGTTTGAAGCACTACCGTAAGATGGAGGCTCGAGCCTTGAACAGGTTGGCGTACTCCACAGTTTGAAGCCCTAACTGTGAATCACCATGCTAGCAACGACTTAGTTTTAATTATATATACTGAAGTGTTATATTGAACTCTGAACGTACGATGGTAGTGTCAGTGTTAAACCAAAGTTAACTAGAGGCCTGCCTCTGACAGTTACTTGGCATACAGAAGTTAACGACTTAAGGTGCTCAAACTTTGTTTGTATTAATTATTTACAAATCACGTCTTCATACTACATAACATAAACATGTACCGCTATCTATATATCTCATATCTATGCAAATGTTCTGGACAGCTGTTCATTCAGAGATTAAACGAGAAAACATAACTATATAAATGTGTCCTATATCTATTTCTAGCAATAAATTGTTAATTAATAAACAGGAAGCTTAATCTGAACTTAGCTATCAATGTGTACTGATAAGCTATGAAAAAATATTATAATCTTCACTGTAGTATAAAGCATTACCACAACATATCAACTTGTAAATTTGTGTATATCAAAATTGATTTTTATTTTAGTAAAATGAATTTAATTCATTATAAGCATTTACATCGGTAAGGTTGGTAATTTAAATACTGTCTCGGTAATATTTGTACGTACGTCAGAGAGATGAATAAAGTCACGAGTATCTAATAGTGTTTTACTGAGTAAAGACATTTTAAACCTATGTTCAGTGAACACTCGTGTTCAACGTCAAAGATAGTGTTTAATCCTCAATCTTGAAGATCACGATTGAGCTAAAAACAGTTATTATTTATAAATCATTTGTTAAGCGTCTATTTCTGCATAATTGTTCTGAATGGAAGCTCGCATATAGTGATAAAAACATACTCTAGATTAAACATCTGCAGAATTTACAAATCAACTGGATTTGTTATAGATTAATGAAATATTATGCCTTGAACGGGATCTGTGGAGTGTGGCCGAAGGAAAGTACGTGGAATGGGATTTGAGGTTAATTTGTATTGGGTAATGAAGATACCACAAATAGAACTTGCAGCACACATGAGATCGGGTCAAGTGGAACTTAATAACTTTTGAAGCATACGCCCCAACTATGGCGTACCCCAAGGGAAATGATCAATAGAAACCAGGAACTTCAATCCTAGTCAGGATGTAACCATGACATACATTGAAATGAATGGGTGATGTAAGTGTGATTACTGCAGTTTGATAGGTCCAAAGTTGATGAGTTATAGTTAAGGCCTGGGCCTATAGTAACCTAAATTAAATTAAATTAATGTTTACCGTAGAAAATCAGCTAGCCACTGACAAATTAATGTGGTTGATTTTGGTTTAACGAAAAAGTATTAAAATTATATTGTAAAATACATATACATAAAAGTAAATACTTGTTGTCTAATGATAAATTATCTTCATGACTCTGGAGAATGTATCAAATTGGCAACAATGTGTTATCCACAACTGTAAATGCATTATAATGTTTTTCCTTTTAAACATAAAATTACTTACTGCTAAATTGAATCACCCAATTTCTTGAGTTGAAAAGCATTTCTAGTCTTAATTTTATACATCCTTTCACCAACGAATTCCAAAAGACAATCTGATTATTGCAATACTACTCACATAATTGTGTTGCTTAGTGATAAGTAATAAGTTTAGTAATTTATATGTAATACTATCCGAACAAAAAACATTTTAACTGTATTTTTATCGTTCTAACTAAAGTTATATCGCTGTTATTTTAATAAATCAACAAATTACAATAGGAACGTTCGACTTGGTGTATTATAACTATTTCTTGCACTAATGACCTAATTATAAAAATACAATCATTTTTTTCTGAGAGTATTACTTTGTAATTTTGGTATGTAGTAATTATATTAATAGTAATTCATAGTAACTATGCATAGATAGTTACTAAAAATCCTTTTAATCTGCAATATTTACTATTTATAGCTTATTTTAGTATAAAGCCCTTCCTTGACTACTCTTGGTTGCGTAACTGAAGGAAACCATTAGCCATTCTCAAATTTACTTTAATATTCTAATATTTACTTTATTCCAACTGTATTTGAAAAGTAAATTGGAAATAAAATCACATAAATAATTAGAGAGCCGAGTCACATATTTGAGTAATGTTTTTCGATACAAATGTGTGACGTAACTAATTGGCCAACCTTAGTTGTTCTATTGCCGGTTGTATAAAGCATTCCACCACAATAACTCTGGTAATTACATGTTAATGAGTTATATTGAGTTACACAGGGTTACTCATTATAGTAAATGACTGTACATTGTGCAAGCAAATAACACACATTTCTCTTAGCTGTGAAATTGTTATGGTCAGAGGTTTTCTAACGTTAAAACATACTTCCTTGTTGTAATTCAAGTATAGTATACTGTATTAGAAAAATTGATTTAAATTACTTTTTAAATTATTTAAGAACCATTGGAGGAAATGGTAAAAAGTATCTGCTTTTATTTATTAAAAATACTAATTCATTAAAACTCAAATGTAGTTCCAAGCTAAATTTGAGACTTTAATCATGGGGATGCATAAGGCCAAACTATAAATGAGGAGGGATGTGGATGATAGGAATCGCCTACTTTGTGCACTGACGGACCACCTGTTTCCATTGGACGTATTACAGATCGGTGATTATAGTTATGTGCATTTACAGTTAGTGCGTTAAAGCATTTTATTTCATTAATTTAAATAATTTAAAAATCACTAAATTCACTTACACGTTTTAAAATAATATCATAAATATACATTTCATAAGGCTTACAACGTAACCAAGTAAAATATAAAACTTTCTGTGAAGGTTTTTATAAAAAAAATATGAAACTTAGGCCCATAGAGAACACTATTGTAAATCTCGTATTAAAATTTAATACATTTACGTAATTTTGATATATAAAAGTGTAAAGTTTGTGCACAGTAAAACTAGCTGAAATTAAGTTCCTTCTTTTGGGCTAACTACAATTAAAATTATTAAATCTCATATTAAAATTTTAAAATGAATTTTTATTAACGTACCATTGATAATGGAGGCCACCAATAGTGGGATTGGATTTTTCAAATGCCTCTTCATCTTCTTAGCAAACAACCCTCAAACTCAGATACACATACAGTAAGTTCTACGCCAACGGCAGCAACTCTTCCAAACTCGTATTATTACAGTTTTTGATATTACCTTGCATTTATATTATATATTGCTTGTTATTGTATTTACTGGTGTGTGCTCATCCAAAACCTTGAAATAAAAAAATATCCAACACAGAGATATTTATGGCATCGTACATCAAAGTAAACTAACTAAGTACATATCTCTTCACAAGCTGGCTTTAGCTTGATCCTTCCTTCCAGAGTACATTATTCCTTACCTTTTATTAAATGTTATAATAATTATGTATTTGTAATTCAAATTACTTCTAATATATTAAATTCATAATTATTTTCATACTAGATATATAGTATTAGCTTATATAACTCATTAATTTAATTAAACATTATATCAATGAAAACTCCATTATAATAAGCACGTCTTGGAATTCTTGTAATGGCCTATACCTCACAAAACCCTCTTTTTGCACCAAACGCCGTGAGAGTGTCAGACAACTTTGTTCACTTAACAGCCACGTTTTGGCTTCTTGAAATGGCTTGTACCTCACAAAACCCTCTTCTTACACCAAACGCCGTGAGAGTGTCAGACAACTTTGTTCACTTACCAGCCACATTTTGCCGTTCTTGTAATGGATTATACCTCACAACACCCTCTTCTTACACTAAACGCTGTGCGAGTGTTAGACAACTTTGTTCACTTACCAGCCACGTTTTGGGGTTCTTGAAATAGCTTATATCTCACAATACCCTCTTCTTACACCAAACGCCGTGAGAGTGAAGTTTAGACAACTTTCGTCACTTACCAGCCACATTTTGCCGTTCTTGTAATGGCTTATACCTCACAAGACCCTCTTCTTACACCAAACGGCGTGCGAATGAGGTTAAGAAAACTTTGTTCACTTACCTGCCACGTTTTGGTGTTCTTGAAATGGATTAGACCTCACAAGACCATCTTCATACACCAAACGGCGTGCGAGTGAAGTTTAGACAACTTTGTTCACTTACCAGCCACGTTTTGGCGTTCTTAAAATGGCCTATATCTCACAAGACCCTCTTCTTACACCAAACGCCATGAGAGTGAAGTTTGGACAACTTTGTTCACTTACCAGCCACGTTTTGGCGTTCTTGTAATGGCTTATATCTCACAAGACCCTCTTCTTACACCAAACGCCGTGAGAGTGTTAGACAACTTTGTTCACTTACCAACCACGTTTTGGCGTTCTAGAAATGGCTTATACCTCACAAGACCCTCTTCTTACACCAAACGCCGTGAGAGTGTTAGACAACTTTGTTCACTTAACAGCCACGATTTGGCGTTCTTGAAAGGGAATATACCTCACAAGACCCTCTTATTACACTAAATGCTGTGCGAGTGAAGTTTAGACAACTCTGTTCACTTACCTGCCACGTTTTGGCGTTCTTGTAATGGCTTATACCTCAGAAGACCCTCTTGTTACACTAAACGCTGTGCGAGTGAAGTTTAGACAACTTTGTTCACTTACCAGCCACGTTTTGGTGTTCTTGAAATGGCTTATACCTCACAAGACCCTCTTCTTACACCAAACGCCGTGAGAGTGTTAGACAACTTTATTCACTTACCAGCCACATTTTGCCGTTCTTGAAATGGCTTATACCTCACAAGACCCTCTTCTTACACTAAACGCTGTGCGAGTGAAGTTTAGACAACTTTGTTCACTTACCAGCCACGTTTTGGCGTTCTCGAAATAGCTTATATCTCACAATACCCTCTTCTTACACCAAACGCCGTGAGAGTGAAGTTTAGATAACTTTGTTCACTTACCAGCCACATTTTGCTGTTCTTGTAATGGCTTATACCTCACAAGACCCTCTTCTTACACTAAACGCTGTGCGAGTTTTATACAACTTTTTTCACTTACCAGCCACGTTTTGGCGTTCTTGAAATGGCTTATACCTCACAAGACTCTCTTCTTACACCAAACGCCATTCGAGTGAAGTTTAGACAACTTTTCTCACTTACCAGCCACGTTTTGGCGTTCTTGAAATGGCTTTGACCTTACAGGACCCTTTTCTTAAACCAAACGCCATGCGAGTGTAGACAACTTTGTTCACTTACCAGCCACGTTTTGGCGTTCTTGAAATGGCTTTGACCTCACAGGACCCTCTTCTTACACCAAACGCCATGCGAGTGAAGTTTAGACAACTTTGTTCACTTACCAGCCACGTTTTGGTGTTCTTGAAATGGCTTATACCTCACAAGACTCTCTTCTTACACCAAACACCATTCGAGTGAAGTTTAGACAACTTTTTTCACTTACCAGCCATGTTTTGGCGTTCTTGTAATGGCTTATACCCTACAAGACCCTCTTCTTACACCAAACGCCGTGAGAGTGTCAGACAACTTTGTTCACTTACCAGCCACGTTTTGGTGTTCTTGAAATGGCTTATACCTCACAAGACTCTCTTCTTACACCAAACACCATTCGAGTGAAGTTTAGACAACTTTTTTCACTTACCAGCCATGTTTTGGCGTTCTTGTAATGGCTTATACCCTACAAGACCCTCTTCTTACACCAAACGCCGTGAGAGTGTCAGACAACTGTGTTCACTTACCAGCCACGATTTGGCGTTTTTGAAATGTCTTATACCTCACAAGACCCTCTTATTACACCAAACGGCGTGCGGGTGAAGTTTAGACAGCTTTGTTCACTTACCAGCCACGTTTTGGCGTTCTTGAAATGTCTTATACCTCACAAGACCCTCTTCTTACACCAAACGCCGTGCGAGTGAAGTTTAGACAACTTTCTTCTCTTACCAGCCAAATTTTGCCATTCTTAAAATGTCTTATACCTCACAAGACCCTCTCCTTACACCAAACGGCGTGCGAGTGAAGTTTATACAACTTATTCTTTGACCAGCCACTCTCCATTTTAAGGTTAGAGTTAAATCTACGTAACGTAACTGATTTTAATTCAATTCTAGTTGTTACGGTTAAATAGTTTTTGTGTTGATATTAAAATATTATATTAACATAATTTATAGAATGTAACTTTTATATAAATATTTGTATCACTGTACTAAATGTATTGAAATAGAAAAACAGATCATTACATTTGAAATACAATCAGCTTTTATTTCTATTTTGGTATCTATTATCATACAACATGTGTGTTCTTGGTCATTTTACCTTTTAAATGTAAGTAGAATAAGGTAAGGACAAAATTCATTCAAATACCAAGGAAATAACTGTTACAATGGAGGTTACCCAAAACTATGGCCTATTTCCCGAAAGTATTTACAATGAAAATAAGAGTAATACCTATCAAACCTTACTACACAGGTCAAAAGCAATATAGTTTAATTTTGTTTACTATTATAATTTAATTTTAAAATGTTTTTGACGCTACAATTTATAAATATATATTTTTTTATACTTCATTGAAGAAAATTAATCTCGAATTAATAATTTTGCTTTAAATAAGTAGATAAGCTGTTTTATAAATTTAAAAAAAGACATATTTACATAATATATGAAACCAAAATATTTGCTGTAGGCCTCTGTTAATACCCGTGTAATACAGTTTATTGGTCGTGTACCCTTGTAATACAGTCCATTGAACCCTCTAATATGGTTCATTGGTCGTATATCCTTGTAATAAAGTTTATTGGTCTTTTACCCATATATATATTTATATATATATACGGTTCATTGGTCTTGTACCCTTGCAATACGGTTTATTGGTCTTGTACCCTTCTAATACGGTTTATTGATCTTGTACCCTTGTAATACGGTTTATTGGTTTTGTAACCTCGTAATACGGTTCATTGGTCTTATAGACTTGTAATGCAGTTTATTGGTCTTGTACCCTTTTAATATGGTTTATTGGTCTTGTACCCTTGTTATATAGTCCATTGGTCTTGTTGCCTTATAATATACGGTTTATTGGTATTGTACCCTTGTAGTATATGATTCAATGGTCTTGTGCCCTTGTAATATACGGTCCATTGGTATTGTACCCTTGTAATATAGTTCATTGGTCTTGTACCCTTGTAAACCATACGGCATAGAAAATATATAATGGGTGATAGAAAATGTGATTATTTTCATAGTATACTACGAATCTGAATGAAACTAATATAAGAAACATTACCTGTTATGTAATTTAAATAATAATTTTTTTATTTTGCATGCTATTAAAGTAGAGTGTGATCAATATTTTTTTTCTAATGGAAGGTAATATAAACTGTAATTTGTTTACTATAAGTAAAGTTTTTTAAATAAAATAACACATAAAAGTGCACTTATCGTACTCTATCCTTGATTTTTATAGTTCAATGCCATTTTGTCCATGCAATATTTTAGCTAGCTGTACTATAATCTATAGTAAAACAGAGCTAGTTTTTAATAGTTTTATCTAGGAACTATAATGTTCCCTAAGTCACAAATTGTATTTCTGCAAGAAAAATAAGAAAATGGTTTTTGCTAAAAGATACTAGTGGTTTGAGTTAATCTGAGATCAAGAGTCATCTGAGTTCTGAGAAGTTTTCGTATCTGAGATCGATCAAATTTTTAACTACAAAAAAGCAAGATGAATGCAAGGTAAATGAAAAAGTTTCTTTTAGTTATTTCTTCTAATCTTTTATAATGTTCTTACAAAACTACAACCGCCAATAAATTCATTGAAAAACAACGTGCTATAGCTATATTTAAAAATATTGCAGAGTACTAAACAATACATTCTGGTATTCATCCTTCTCATTTATACAATTGTTTTTTGGTGAATTGTGAAAGCAAAGTTCCTGGGAAATATACAGGACCCCTGGGTTACCTGCAGCACTTGACTATAAATTGGGTTTGTCCCTTGAGGAACGTTATCTTTCTGCTCTGGCCAAAAGTACGTCTGATAATCCTTACAAAACAGCTTTACCTGGGAATGTGTGATGGTAATTATTAAAAACACAGCTATTAATTAAAATGTATATATTTTTACGCATTTTATCGTTAAAAATGCAGTTAATTTAATTAAGTTGCTTTAGTGTTATTGTAGGTTGTTAGTTTGTAATACTTATACCTCCAATAGTAAAAAAATATATAAATAAATAAAAAGTACTAAATTGCGTATTGAGATATTATTAATAGAAAAATACCCCTTCTGAATTGACCATAAATTAATTTGATTTTAAATAAATTCAATCTTAAATTATATATAGCTGTAAAAATATAGCCGGTAGATTCTCACACTTCATAATTTATGTTTTTGGGCAGTTGTACAGTTTGATTAGTACAGTTAGTACAGTATAAAAAAAAGAACTTTTATAGTAAAATATATACATTTTAATAATGTATTATCAAAGATATCTAAATATATATAATTATTTTAAGTGTTTGCTATTATATTTCTAACATCAAAATAACTAATATTTATATATACATACATTATATCTAACTCGGCATATACTACTGAAATAAAAAGTGTAATTCTTATATTCTAAAAGAAGGGTACTGTTTTTATCAGTAAATAAACCATGTTAGTAAAATATTGTATTCCAAACAAAAATCTGAACCAATAAACTGTCACTCGAGATTCTATATCCATTAATCGAGATTAAAACCATCTGGCCGGACAGTTCCTGTGTCACATACACCATGGGGCTCAGCTGTGTTTAATTATTTAAGTGAAATCTAATAAAAAATGCTATGTTTTAACTATGTTTGAGATTTTTGTGTCAAAAAATATCGCAATTAGTGTATTCAGTGGTAAAATAATAGTTATTAAGAATAACAAAACAAATCTTTAGATTTAAATCTAAGAACAGTTTTTCCTTTTTATATATTACCACCAAAAGTGTTTCATCAGAAAACTTAATTTTCATGTAAAGAACATTAAGATATATATATATATATATATATATATATATATATATATATATATATATATATATAATATATAATCTTTTTTATAATCTATGGCGCGATGAAGAATTATTATTAACTACTGGAAATGTATTATTATGCGGAAAAACTTATATCACACAAAAAAAGCATAATATGGTTATAAGTACCATTTTATATTTTATGTACTAAGTTTTTATTGTTATTTTATTATTATTTATTCAAGGGTGTTTAGTAATGTTGCTGGTTTATTTTTGTAACCTTCATATTTAATTTTTTTCCAGTTTTATTACGTGTAAAAAGTAACTCTGCAGTTACTTATCACCCTCTACGCAGTACAAGATGTACAGTATACATTTTTAAGTGCCTGGGCCACTCTAAAATCGCTTAGGTCGTGCATACTTTAAACAACTAAATCATTGTTTTTAATTAGACTGTTTTGACAACGTACAGTGGATGTGCCCGTGGAGTTCTTGCTCTGAAACTGCCCATGGTAGTCCTATAAAATATTTTGTAGCTGTAGACGACAAAGGTACGTTAAACTTATTATTTGCTAAGTAATTTATTGTTTATTTAATAATTATATTGAGACAATCTTTTGTAGCCTTAACATCACCAATTATTACATAATTTTGCTTTTCAGTAGGCATTTTTATATCATTATTCTTAAAATTATAAATAAGCCTCTCGTTATTCACAGGCAAATACAACATTTAAGACCCCACAAAGCAAATAATACAAGTACTTCATAGCCTTTGATACTGTATCACAAAGATATAGGCATTAAAGCTAACGTAAAAGACAGATATTCATTAAAACAAGGATATATTCTTATTATAAATACTCTTTAATTATATAAAAAGGAATTGCTGAGCACTCTGTCGTTTATAATCATTTTCAACGTTTTGAAAGAAAATGTCTGATCTGAGGTCGGAAGATTATTAAAGATCGTAATGATAATATATCATGAAAAGTGTCTTGTCTTACTGAGCCTGTGGTATATTGGATGTTATGGCTCTGCATGTCTATAACTGGAATAATGTAAAATTCATTTAACATATTGAACAATGTTATATATGAACAGCTTTAAACATAAACCTAAACGAGTACTCAGACACTTAAAAGAGTGGTCGGCAATGCTCAAAATGTCCAAAGATATTCATTTTTCCAATAACATTGTTGTAATTTTATCTACCCTGTAAAATAAGTATTTCATCTACAAGATAAGAGTTTCCCCATAGTAAGAATTTAAAAGAGATTTGTTTGAAACAAAATAATAAATAAGTCAAATATAACACTCACAACGTTTATTTTATTAATCCTAAATTCCCTTAAGATTCCAAATTAAGAGTCTGCAGAGGCTGTCGGCCATGTTGGTTTCAATTCCATAAGAACAATTTTATTTGCGAATCGATATTTTTAAATTTATTTACTAAGAAAAAGGTGTATATGATGTGTCATTTTAAACTTTATCATATTGCGCATTAAGTTTTATTTTGATATTTTGAATACATAGCCTAGTTTTTAAAAATAGTTGAAAATAAAAGCTTAAAACTAAATATTTTTCCATTAAACTAATTAGGAATTTGCAAATCACTTCCAACCTGCAACTTCATTCTTGATCAAATGTAATCCGTTCAATCAATGAAAATATATGTTTAAAAATAAATGTTCAGTTATGATAAATGTCATCATATGTTTAGTTCAAAAATAACTTTGTTCTTATGGGACTAAAAACAACATAGCTGAGAGCCTCTGCAAACTCCTTAGTAATTAACTTGACTAATGTTTTTACAAACGGTCGCAATATGTACTGGATATTTAATTTGGTATCCATTTCTAAGCCAATACGGTCCAAATATATATAGACTCGCTAAGACTTCAGTAATTTTTCTTAATATTATCTGTTACTAAGAATTTTTTTTAGTTACAATCCGATTACAAACGAAGACCACTAGCTTTATTTTGTGATTATCCATGAAACAAACTATAATTTTCAAATTCTTTCGTGAATATATTTTAACCCTTTGTTTAGTTGAATACCAAATTGGCGAGTGATTGAAGAAAGTAACTATGTATAGCACATGTAACAGCTGGTCTTTGAGGGGACATGTCGTCCAGCAATACTGTGGGGACCATGAGTAACTTCTGAGACAGCCTTCGTGTAAAACAGGTTTATTGCCTTACTTTAGTTAAATAACAATCTAGTTGACGAGTGTTATTATGTATACGACATGTAACGGCAGGTCTTTGACAAGTCGTGCAGCAATACTGTAGGGACCATTAGTAACTGCTGAGACAGCCTTCGTGTGAAACACGTATATTGCCTTACTTTAGTTAAATAACAATCAAGTTGACGAGTGTAATTATGTATAGCACATGTAACGGCAGGACTTTGAGGGGACAAGTCGAGCAGCAATACTGTGGGGACCATTAGTAACTGCTGAGACAGCCTTCGTGTGAAACACGTATATTGCCTTACTTTAGTTAAATAACAATCAAGTTGACGAGTGTAGTTATGTATACCACATGTAACGGCAGGTCCTTAAGGGGACAAGTCGAGCAGCAATACTGTGGGGACCATTAGTAACTGCTGAGACAGCCTTCGTGTGAAACACGTATAGTGCCTTACTTTAGTTAAATAACAATCAAGTTGACGAGTGTAATTATGTATAGCACATGTAACGGCAGGACTTTGAGGGGACAAATCGAGCAGCAATACTGTGGGGACCATTAAGTAACTGCTGAGACAGCCTTCGTGTGAAACACGTATATTGCCTTACTTTAGTTAAATAACATCAGGTTGACGAGTGTAATTATGTATAGCACATGTAACGGCTGATCTTTGAAGGGACAAGTCGTGCAGCAATACTGGGGGACTATTAGTAACTGCTGAGACAGCCTTCGTGTGAAACACGTATATTGCTTTACTATAGTTAAATAACAATCTAGTTGACGAGTGTAATTATGTATACGACATGTAACGGCAGGTCCTTGAGGGGACAAGTCTAGCAGCAATCCTGTGGGGACCATTAGTAACTGCTGAGACAGCCTTCGTGTGAAACACATATATTGCCTTACTTTAGTTAAATAACAATCAAGTTGACGAGTGTAAATATGTATAGCACATGTGCGGCGGGACGGTGAGCTAGCTACCAATTGCGGGGAAAGGGAAACGCGAAAAGCGGGGAAGCTAATTATTGCGGCGAAAGGAGCCGATTGATTCCCTTAAAAGACGATTAAATGCGCGTTAATTAAAATGGGTGAGTTGGATAACTAGTGACTAAGTATCAGAGGCCGTGTGAGAATATCACTGGATAATAGGCTTCGCCGTTTCCGCCGCGTTAGGAAACGCGTGGGCTAATAAAATAGTGTTGGCCGCGTGAGTGCTAAATGACGCTCCCTAACAAATCACAACCAGCTTTGATCAGCACTAAGAGTGATCTACCTGAAGGGTAATATAATTACAGGATAATTGATACATTAAATTTAATAGTGAAATAACTGGTTGGCTGCGATCCCCTCGTGCCCCAGAGTTTCCTATCCCTACATTAACTGACTGATTTAATCCTACCCAGCAGAACTACTCCCCCCCCCCTTAATGGTTAATTTAGCCTAACCGACACATATTAGATTTTAACCAATTTAGATATTCTTAAACTAGGCACTTAGCTGACGAGCGAGCGGCCTTGCTGGCGCTGGTCCTGGCGACGACACTGTCCGGCCGACGACACTGCCACCACTCTGTACGCGGCACCCTTCCCCGATCGCCGCGCATGCGCACGCGATAGTTTCCTCTTTTACCGCGGGTGGCGCTCGCCACAATCTCCCCCCCCCTAAAAAGGTTTTTTTTTTATTTGTTTTTTTTTATAGGTGGGAGGTAAGGAAGGTTTGGGGCGCAGCTTGTCTGGCTCAAATCCTGGGGGTCAGAAGAGTCCGCTCCTCCTCCAGCAGGGAGGTGCCCTACGTTCGAAAGTGATTACGCTGTAAGTCGTCCACAGTTGGTTAGTCGAAGCAGAGGTCAGTGCTCTGAAATTCGTCTCCCCCCTTTTTTACTAGAAGGTAAGGTGTGTCTGCTCGCGCGGCAAAATTACTACTTAACTACTTATTCATTTTGGAAAAGAGGACTACATTATTATTAACTTCGCTTGGAAAATAACTAGCGTGAAATCTCCTAGGTAGTTGGATGTAACCCAAGCTTTGAGAATATCTGTCACAACATTCGTTATCCCAAGGTGTAATTAAAAATAAATTATTGCACACATCTTGAACAAAATTACACTATTACAATTACTTAAATATAAATGAATGAAAAAGGCCGTCCAAAATACTATTGGCTTTCATGCATGTACTAATGGCTAGAGTGGAATGAATTTCCTGCAGACTTGGATAAATATTTGATGTTGCTTTATAAGATTCATAGTTAATATATCTGACGTTATTTACACAAATTTGAATATTTTTCCCTTTAATTAAATTCAACAAAGGTGGGCACGAGGTTCGAAGGTATATTCTTAAAAGCACTCACGCGTTCGTATAAACGGAAAATGTACACAAAATTGGATTCGTAACTTCTTCTCCCTTCATTTTTTATTATTCATCTTTCTTAAGTAAATTGAAAAAGAGGGACATATACGGAAATTGACAACGATGAAATCACCGGATGCACGTCGTCGCAGCCTATAGACAGGTTTAAAAACGAACGATCCAGCCCGTCTACACCGCTGACACGTACCTCCCGGTTCACACCGTCATCATTCTCGGCATTTTTTACACAAAAAATTTAAATCACCTTCTTAAAAATAATATTGTACTAAATTCCTTTCGAGTAATTCGCAAATTTGTTGCTTAATGGTTGAATGCCAAGAGTGAAAGTCATGTTTGCCGGTCGGCCGACATGCTCGTGACGACATGCTCGTGACATGCCCGTGCCGTGATCGACATGTCCGAATCGTGCAAGCTAACCGAGCTTTTTACTAATAAAACACCTACATGTATATTGCCAAACTGATCGCCCTGCTATTTCACTAAAAAAAAAAAAATATTTAATTTTAATTCCGAACGCTCTGCTACCAATTGCGGCGGGACGGTGAGCTTTGCTACCAATTGCGGGGAAAGGGAAACGCGAAAAGCGGGGAAGCTAATTATTGCGGCGAAAGGAGCCGATTGATTCCCTTAAAAGACGATTAAATGCGCGTTAATTAAAATGGGTGAGTTGGATAACTAGTGACTAAGTATCAGAGGCCGTGTGAGAATATCACTGGATAATAGGCTTCGCCGTTTCCGCCGCGTTAGGAAACGCGTGGGCTAATAAAATAGTGTTGGCCGCGTGAGTGCTAAATGACGCTCCCTAACAAATCACAACCAGCTTTGATCAGCACTAAGAGTGATCTACCTGAAGGGTAATATAATTACAGGATAATTGATACATTAAATTTAATAGTGAAATAACTGGTTGGCTGCGATCCCCTCGTGCCCCAGAGTTTCCTATCCCTACATTAACTGACTGATTTAATCCTACCCAGCAGAACTACTCCCCCCCCCTTAATGGTTAATTTAGCCTAACCGACACATATTAGATTTTAACCAATTTAGATATTCTTAAACTAGGCACTTAGCTGACGAGCGAGCGGCCTTGCTGGCGCTGGTCCTGGCGACGACACTGTCCGGCCGACGACACTGCCACCACTCTGTACGCGGCACCCTTCCCCGATCGCCGCGCATGCGCACGCGATAGTTTCCTCTTTTACCGCGGGTGGCGCTCGCCACACATGTAACGGCAGGACTTTGAGGAGACAAGTTGTGCAGCTATACTGTGGGGACCATTAGTAACTGCTGAGACAGCCTTCGTGTGAAACACGTATATTGCCTTACTTTAGTTAAATAACAATCAAGTTGACGAGTGTAAATATGTATAGCACATGTAACGGCAGGACTTTAAGGAGACAAGTTGTGCAGCTATACTGTGGGGACCATTAGTAACTGCTGAGACAGCCTTCGTGTGAAACATGTACATTGCCTTACTTTAGTTAAATAACAATCAAGTTGACGAGTGTAATTATGTATAGCACATGTAACGGCAGGACTTTGAGGGGACAAGTCGTGCAGCTATACTGTGGGGACCATTAGTAACTGCTGAGACAGCCTTCGTGTGAAACACGTATATTGCCTTACTTTAGTTAAATAACAATCAAGTTGACGAGTGTAAATATGTATAGCACATGTAACGGCTGGTCTTTGAGGGGACAAGTCGTGCAGCAATACTGTGAGGTCCATTAGTAACTGCTGAGACAGACTTCGTGTAAAACACGTATATTACCTTACTTTAGTTAAATAACAATCAAGTTGACGAGTATAGTTATGTATACCACATGTAACGGCTGGTCTTTGAGGGGACAAGTCGTGCAGCATTACTGTGGGGACCATTAGTAACTGCTGAGACAGAGTTCGTGTGAAACACGTATAATGCTTCGTTTTAGTTAAAAAACAATCAAGTTGACGAGTGTAATTATGTATACGACATGTAACGGCTGGTATTATCTATAATTATAAATAGAAAAATCCATGATAATTTCTATTTATAGAATCTCTTAAAAAAGCAACATTTTAGTTTATAAACTGGAGAACAAGTTATGGTCGTATTTATCTACAAACGTCTACTTACATGTTAGACCGTGATCACCTGCAGGATGATATAAGCACAAGAAGGGATGGGAATGTTGTCTAAAATATGCAAAATTGTTTTTTAACGACATTATTGCAAACATTCCCGTAAAATTCCTCCCAAAAATTATAGTTACATACGAGAGATGTTATATTTGTATAGAGTTTATATTTGTTATTTATATATATATATATATATATATATATATATATATATATATATATATATATATATATATATATATATGTATCTTGTTTATTGTTTGTGCTTTTCATCTAAATTATATTGTAGCTCGGATTCGTTTTTTAATCAATCATAGTCTTTATTACTTGTGTTTTGTTGAAGCTGCCAAAAACTCAAATTATATGTTTGTGTTTTTGCACCGTGATGTGGGCGTTGTCCTTCCTTAAAAAACAGCCCCTTTTTAATATATATATATATATATATATATATATATATATATATATATATATATATATATATATATATATATCCTATATACACATTTATTTTCTATTATGAATTATTTGAATATTTCGGAACAACAGTATTTTTTCTCTTACACAAAACAAGATCTAAGAAGAAGCCAGGATGTTTTAAATCGATTGTTATAAATAATGTATATATAAGCTTTATATTGCAGTTCTTGAAACAACACACATGTTAGTAAAACATATCAGACTATATAGGGAAGTCGGAACTTGAGAGAGCCAGATGGCAAGATTCCAAATGAAAACCCCGGCCCCTGATCATCTCTATGGTCAGAACAATCGTTTATTTCAAGACTCAACGCAGTCTCGTTAAATAAACTCACGTCTTTCAATCTGCTGCCATGAAAATGTCTTAGTTCTAAGTTTACAGAATCATAATTGAGTTTGTCGATGTCATGTTTCTTAATATAATGAGCAATATTGGTCGGACACCAGTTATCTATATTTTCATGTTTTTCACATAGATAGTGAATAATTCCCTCCATTTTGATTATAACCAATTTATTAAGGAATAAGGAATTAGATAATACATTTCTGAAATTTGTTAATGATGGAGTATCAGATGAGGGAGACAAAGGTAGTTGGACATTTGCCATCATTACGTGAAAAATAACAATCACGACGTTTCGATTTGGTAAAACCCAAACCTTTTTCTAGTGCTAAAAACTAAATTACATCTACACAAACATGTTATAAAACTACGTTCTTAAACTAATAAACTTATCTACTTTAATAATTATCTACATTTTAACCTAGATCCAAGAATGGAGTACAACAAAATGAACTTCTACTAAATATAAAAAATATTAACAGGGTTAAATTAATATAGCCAATTAGGCGCTGTCAAGGTCACGATATCAACGAAAAATATAAAACACAATAAAATTAATATTCAAATCAGACTGAAATCAGATTACATTAACTAATCATAAATATATGGTACCTGAAAAACACAATTAATTTAAAATAACATTCAACACGCACAAAAAGTTATATATATATATATATATATATATATATATATATATATATATATATATATATATATATATATATATATATATATATATATGACTCGGAAGGACTGAGACTACTATTAAAATTACATTTTAACCTGAAAAGACAACAATTATTAGGAATAAAACAATACCATAATCAAATATTACAAAAATGATGAAGTCTTACGACCCGCAATGACGATGGCGTCTAGACGTCCCAGGTACGAAGTGGGGATGATACAATCCAAATGCAGTGTCTACGAAGTTCCCTCCAAGGTGATAAAACACGGGGACTAGACAAACATACACACTACACTTCACAACAACCATACACAGACTGACGAGGTCAGGGACGTACGCTCCGAGATCGCCAAAAATGCGGTGACTCAGGTACGGGGACGGAGACTCATGGGGTGTTTAATTGTTATAGGTGCAGGTGGTGTAGGATTCTGGTTAGATGATGTCATGAGTGTATTGAACTTTTTTTCAAGTGTGTTTTTAAGTAAAGGAACCCACATGGGTCTAACTTCTATGCTACTTTGACTGATTACTTGTTCATTATTTAGTTTCATAAAGGCACCTTCGATGAATTTACGTTTAAAAAAATGTGGTTCCCTGTGAAGTATTTTAGTGTTATCCCAGTTAAATCTGTGCTCATTGTTCCAGGCATGTTCAGCTAATTTAGAATGTGCAGTGTTTCCTTTTTTAATGTTATTTTTGTGTTCTTTTAGCCTAACTTCCAGTGGTCTCTTTGTTTCCCCTATGTATTTTTCATTGCATTCACAAGTAATGCAATAAACTACATTTTTGGAGGATTCTTTGGTTTAGTTTTAGTTAAAGACTGTCTTAATGTGTTTTGTGTGTTGAATGATGTTCTGATTTTGTATTTCCTAGCTATGCGTCTGATTTTTTCTGAAAGGTTAGGCGTATATGGAATGGACATGAATGCTTTCGGCTTTTCTGTGTCAGTGGGTGTTTGTTTGCGTTTTCTTATTTGTTTGCATTTGTTTATGAGAGACTGAGGGTAGCCATTGTTTGTTAGATCTTTGGAAACATTGTTTAGTTCATTGTCTAGTTTAGTTTTGTCTGAGCATGTGGCTCGGGCCCTATCAAAGAGAGAGAAGGCTACTCCTTCTTTAACAGTTTGTGGGTGGTAGAATTGAAATTGAGGTATTTGCCTGTGTGAGTTTGTTTTCTGTAGACTTATATTTTTAGGCCATGTTTTGATTTTTCTACATTTACATCCAAAAATGATAATTTATTGTTTATTTCTTTTTCCATGGTGAATTTAATGGTGGGTGAAACCTTGTTCAAGTGTTTTAAAAATTCTTCTAAATTAGGTTCACCGTGACTCCAGCAGACAAATGTGTCGTCCACGTACCTAAGCCAAACCTTAGGTTTGAGATTTGAGGAAGCAATTGCTTGTTCCTCAAACTCTTCCATGTAGATATTGGCGAAACTATCCCCACTATCACCTATTTTCGCCAATATCTACATGGAAGAGTTTGAGGAACAAGCAATTGCTTCCTCAAATCTCAAACCTAAGGTTTGGCTTAGGTACGTGGACGACACATTTGTCTGCTGGAGTCACGGTGAACCTAATTTAGAAGAATTTTTAAAACACTTGAACAAGGTTTCACCCACCATTAAATTCACCATGGAAAAAGAAATAAACAATAAATTATCATTTTTGGATGTAAATGTAGAAAAAACAAAACATGGCCTAAAAATATAAGTCTACAGAAAACAAACTCACACAGGCAAATACCTCAATTTCAATTCTAACCACCCACAAACTGTTAAAGAAGGAGTAGCCTTCTCTCTCTTTGATAGGGCCCGAGCCACATGCTCAGACAAAACTAAACTAGACAATGAACTAAACAATGTTTCCAAAGATCTAACAAACAATGGCTACCCTCAGTCTCTCATAAACAAATGCAAACAAATAAGAAAATGCAAACAAACACCCACTGACACAGAAAAGCCGAAAGCATTCATGTCCATTCCATATACGCCTAACCTTTCAGAAAAAATCAGACGCATAGCTAGGAAATACAAAATCAGAACATCATTCAACACACAAAACACATTAAGACAGTCTTTAACTAAAACTAAACCAAAGAATCCTCCAAAGATGTAGTTTATTGCATTACTTGTGAATGCAATGAAAAATACATAGGGGAAACAAAGAGACCACTGGAAGTTAGGCTAAAAGAACACAAAAATAACATTAAAAAAGGAAACACATTTCTTAGCTTTTCACACAATTCTAAATTAGCTGAACATGCCTGGAACAATGAGCACAGATTTAACTGGGATAACACTAAAATACTTCACAGGGAACCACATTTTTTTAAACGTAAATTCATCGAAGGTGCCTTTATGAAACTAAATAATGAACAAGTAATCAGTCAAAGTAGCATAGAAGTTAGACCCATGTGGGTTCCTTTACTTAAAAACACACTTGATAAAAAGTTCAATACACTCATAACATCATCTAACCAGAATCCTACACCACCTGTACCTATAACAATTAAACACCCCATGAGTCTCCGTCCCCGTACCTGAGTCACCGCATTTTTGGCGATCTCGGAGCGTACGTCCCTGACCTCGTCAGTCTGTGTATGGTTGTTGTGAAGTGTAGTGTGTATGTTTGTCTAGTCCCCGTGTTTTATCACCTTGGAGGGAACTTCGTAGACACTGCATTTGGATTGTATCATCCCCACTTCGTACCTGGGACGTCTAGACGCCATCGTCACTGCGGGTCGTAAGACTTCATCATTTTTGTAATATTTGATTATGGTATTGTTTTATTCCTAATAATTGTTGTCTTTTCAGTTTAAAATGTAATTTTAATAGTAGTCTCAGTCCTTCCGAGTCATATATATATATAACTTTTTGTGCGTGTTGAATGTTATTTTAAATTAATTGTGTTTTTCAGGTACCATATATTTATGATTAGTTAATGTAATCTGATTTCAGTCTGATTTGAATATTAATTTTATTGTGTTTTATATTTTTCGTTGATATCGTGACCTTGACAGCGCCTAATTGGCTATATTAATTTAACCCTGTTAATATTTTTTATATTTAGTAGAAGTTCATTTTGTTGTACTCCATTCTAGGATCTAGGTTAAAATGTAGATAATTATTAAAGTAGATAAGTTTATTAGTTTAAGAACGTAGTTTTATAACATGTTTGTGTAGATGTAATTTAGTTTTTAGCACTAGAAAAAGGTTTGGGTTTTACCAAATCGAAACGTCGTGATTGTTATTTTTCACGTAATGATGGCAAATGTCCAACTACCTTTGTCTCCCTCATAGATAATACATATAATTTTCTTCCCTGAGTAAATATTTTTTATTTAAAACGCCAGATTATGTTAAATTATATCCTTACAAAGTAAAAGTTTAATTTTAATTATTGTTTAGAACTACATTTAGTATCATATTTTTTTCCTAAATTAGTTAAAAGTTTATTAAGCCCGGTTATTGTAAGGGTTAACTTCAAGTACTGACTATTATAGTCTACTAGTGTCTATCGGGTGGTATTAAAGGCTCATACACTTGTAGCTGTTCGGTTGGTTTGTCTAGCTGTGCCTCTTGCGTATATGTGAGGTCAGTATTTCATAATTTAGATTCAACAATTTAGCGTGTACTTCCTAGTTGACCTGGCATTATGCTTAATAATATGATAAAAAATTAACTTTTAAACTCAGGTCAGTTAAGTAAGGAAGTTCCATCATATATCCTGTCCACCCATACAGGTAAAGTGGTAATGATCCATCTCAGTGGTGGCTCGACATGACTTATCTTGTGGTAATGATACATCTCCGTGATGGCTCGACACGACTTATCTTGTGGTAAAGATCCATCTCTGTGGTAGCTCGGCATGACTTATCTTGTGGTATTGATCCATCTCCATGGTGGATCGGCATGACATATATTGTGGTAATGATCCATGTCCATGGTGGCTCGACATGGCTTTTCTTGTGATGATCCATCTCAGTGGTGCCTCGGCATGACTTATCTTGTGGTAATGCTCCATCACCGTTGTGGCTCGGCATGGCTTGTGGTAATGATCCATGTCCGTGGTGGCTCGGTATGGCTTTTCTTGTGATAATGATCCATCTCAACGGTGGCTCGGCATGACTTATCTTGTGGTAATGATCCATCTCCGTGGTGGCTCGGCATGGCATCTCTTGAGGTAATGATCCATCTCCGTGGTGGCTCGGCATGGCATCTCTTGAGGTAATGATCCATCTCCGTGGTGGCTCGGCATGGCATCTCTTGAGGTAATGATCCATCTCCATGGTGGCTCGGCATGGCATCTCTTGTGGTAATGATCCATCTCCGTGGTGACTCAGCATGGCATCTCTTGTTGTTCTGTAAAATAAACTTACATTAATTTACTTTGCAAAATTAATATTCAAATACGTTTTGAATCTAGAATATTCATCATTGGCTTATCATGATTATTTGGTACAAAAAAGCTAACCTGCTTTATCGTTATTATTTTGTTAACTTTTTAACTTATTCTCTACTCCTCCATTGGAGGAGCTCCACAAATTTTTAAACTCTTCTCCATTAAAATTCATCATATATAATGTTCTTTATTAATACCCTTTCTGAGGATAATTCAACCTGATTGCACAGAACATCCTCACTCATCCTAATTCATGTAATTATATACATTCATTGTAAAATAATAAAAGTTGCATCAACGTGTACACTACAACGACCACTGTACTTTTTTGCATGGCTGGGAGGGCTATTACCACCATAGTATATGGGCGATTGGGAGGACGAACACCACTGTATATGATTGGGTGGGCGGGAGGGCTACCACCACTGTACGTATATGAGCGAGTGGGAAGGATATCATCACCTTCACAAAATGTTATAACATGATACATCACATGAATGCTTTCTTTGATTCGCAAATGATCGCTTTAATCTTACCATGTTTCAGTTCTGTGGATAATTGATTGATACGTGGAACCTAACTGTTACACTCATATCACTACTAACAGTTGGAATAGCCCTAATATTTCTTTGCGTTATCTGCCTAATTAAAGTTTATTCTAACTCAGGTTTTAGACTAATCAATTCTATTTTATGCTAGTTCATACATGCAAATATGTTATAACAGGTTTTATATTAAAAGAAAGGCCAACGACGGTGACTAAGTATGCGATGCCCTATAACGTTTAAATAACGTTAAATAACGTTTACATACGAGTAAAGAGCTTCTTAACATTCCGAAAAACACAAATACAAGTAACTCAAGATACGTAGAGTGAAAGTCCTTATGAGATATTTTTACTTGTATGGCATCTACCCAGTGGTTACCATCAACGAATAATAATCAGTGGTAGACCTAAGTTGGTCCTCATATTGAGATAAAGCTCTGACTGAAATATGGTATAACTGCCAAAAATATCAGTCATAAATTACTAGATTCAAGTTCCTCTTCAAATTATGAACTCATCTACTGCCCTTCATAATATAACTGTGTTGGGCATTACTGTTACCGTAACACGTCAACCACACTCATCCAAAGTCACTCTATCATATTCTACTTAAAGTAGTCGAAACACTTAATTTGGCGTCTTAGGCTATATCATAACTAAGGTTCAAAATGTTATACTAGATATTATTTCTGATAATACGAGTATAACATACGATGTTTATGAACAGAATTTTATATTTAAAGTGTATCTTCAAAAAACACAACTTATAAATAAATATACCATCAGTAAAATAATATATTAAACCACCACTACTACAGTGTGTACGTATATAAATATTATTGGTTCCAGGTTCAAATATACTTAATTGTGTAACTAAAACATACATCTAACAAAGGCACTAAGTTAATTACAAACGGTAACAGTAATCCCCAATGGGAGCTTTGGTCTCATTCTACATTAACATGATGATTATTCAATCAACTAATTATCAAATGTATCAAATTAATAATAAATAATTTGTCCTAATTATTGTGTAAGCCATCAATATATTATTCAGGTAATTATTAACTGAATTTAATGACAGGTGAGAACTTGTTTTGTCAAGTATTGTTTGTGTATTATATAACACAGTAGGTTCTGATAGTAGAAATTTTAATTGTTATAAAGTTTTATTTCACTCTTTTTGACAACTTGTAATAGATTTATGTTTCAGGATTGTTGTGAAAATTATTAAGTGAATATGATAGTTTGTTCATCGTATTCTTTAATAATTTTCAAACTGTTATTTTAAAAATTATTACACATTCTTTAATGCAAAAGTTAAGTACTATAATAGATATAAACTATTACTCGAGTTCTAAAGAATCTAAATCCAGCTGATAGTAGCCATTAATTTTATACTGACCTAATACTGTACAGTTAAATTAAAAAAAAATAGTAATAGTATATCTATTACAGTTAGGTTGCAAATGAAACAGTAGTTTTCTAGCTACATTGAGATGAATGGCTTTATTGCCTATTGCCTACAGAAATATGCCATCATCGATTTAATACTTAAAAAGTACTTCTTATAACTGACTGATATTCGAGCTTTTGTTAAAAATGAACACTGAAAACCTCGTCAGAGTGAACACCTGAACAAATATTGCAACTTCTTTAACACTATTGTTAGTTTAAGGTAATTGCTTAAACGTGGTATCTGTAAAGTTTCAGCCACTGCCCTATCTGGCGACTAGATTTTATTCAACAACATGATTAGACTGTATCAGGTAACAACCAATCAATTGAGGCATTCTGATGACTATCGTAGTATATTTCTACTGAATGAAGGTACCCGGCTTCTAATACTACTCTACTGGTGTGAGAATGGCCATCTCGTATGATAAATACGTATTACTATGTAAACAATTCAACTCTCTAATTCATAAAATGTAGTATCTCTTGGATCATTTGTAAAAGTATCCCCTAGAACAAATGCTTATATCCCCCCCTACCCTATAACTAAACCCCCCTGACAACCAGACGGTTTAGGTCACCCGAGCAGTTAATGGTGCACATGGCAGTGTACGTGTATGATTGGGTGGGAGGGTCATTATCACTGTACGTGTATGGGTGGGTAGGAGGGTCATCTCCACTGCATGTGTATATGTGGGTGGGAAGGTCATCACCACTGTACGTGTATGTGTGAGGGTGGATCATCACCACTGTACTTGTATGGGTGGTGTGAATGTAGGATGAGTGTGGATCAGTGTAGTCTGGTTACTGAGTTAAATTGTTCCTCAGAAAGGGCAATTTATTAATAGACGAAAGCAAGTGGAGAATCCACTTGCCACGATTGTATATTTCTGAATGTTAACTAAACCAATATATTTAATGTGGAACTGGAAGTTCAATTGAGATAAACTTCATATTTTAGTCCTGGCATGGTTGTTTAGGGTGGTAAAGATTAATCTAAAACTGACCTGAAATTGTAACTTAAAAAATGTTTGTATTAAGCTTTTAAACAACTTTATTTACTGATAAAATGTTAAACTACAAACTATATTTATACTTTTCTCCAAAAATAGCTTATTTGAAAAAATATATTTCAATTAACCTTTTAAAACATAACAGTCAAACACATCAAGAGGCCACTGCAACATAGGATACATCGTGACTACGGTTTACTACTTATTTTTAATGACGTAACTTTACTAGGGTAAATAATTTATTTGAAGTCAGTATACCTACTATTGACTTACTTTAATAGGCAGCTCAGTATTGTATTAATAATCGTATACTACTATTATCTGAAGTGATACATTGTTATAGTTATTATTTTATAACTTACACTAAATTAAAGGAAAAATAACTTACGTTACTTTTTATTCGTAGCAGATCTATTCATATCTTTTAAAATTCTTTGTTAACCCCAGGAGTTATTACAGATTAACCAGGTTGCAGTTCACTTCTCGATTTAACTCTCGAGCAAGCAGTTATTTTTTGTCCTAACCGGCAGGAATTTTCAGTCGATTTGCAGACTATTTTCTTTAATTAAAAAAATATACATACAGCGTAAACCTACTACTAATGTTTGGTATCATTATGATCACAAAAGAATAGCTTATTATATAATATGCATAAAATGTATCAAAACAATATATAAATTTTTTCCCTGGTAACTTTAATTAAAAACTATTTCTTTAAAAAAATTAAAATGAGTGGGGGTATACTCTACAAACAATGATGCAATAATAAAATCAAGAATTGAAGATAGCCAAGATATTCTAAATTTTATTTAGTTTTAGGAAATATATGCATAACAGATGATACATAAATTATGAATAAAAATACACTCCTAAAACTGCATACACTACACAACAATAAAAATTGGTTACCATGGAAACAGTTGTAATAAAAAATATTATAAGTGTTGTATAAACACTATAGAGTTGTAACATACACTACAATTTATATAGAAACATGCTCTATGAAGTAAATAACTTTGTTGTGTGTTTATCTTGATGTCCATAGGTGTGAGCTTAAAATGAATAACTATAAATAAATAAGAACCTAGCATAACCTTTGTATTGAACTATTTTGTTAGGCTACACTTATGTTTCATTATAAATAACATTTATGTTTTATTAAATAACTCATCACAATGTAATAATCACTAAATATAATACTTATTACAGTATATAAACACCATATAACACGTAGTTTGATAATATACACAATTATTATACCGCAGAAGTCATAAGCAGAAAAACGCTACATCTCTGTTTACAAACAGCGAATATGAGCCGTCGTAACTTTACATCTTTTTATTCAATCATACTTTTCTCCTACAACAGTGTGTCGTATACCACTGCAATCTGCAACTCATGTAACGTCTAGTGGAATCATTCCCGTAGCGTAAAAACTCGTACTATAATAAATGATTAACGGCACCGATGCATTTAACGGTGGTAAACCGCACTATGCCGGTTTAACAGCACAATTTAAGAGCTGTTAAATGGACTAGTAGGGGAAAAAAAGTTTACAAATTGTTACCTATGTAAACGGAATACCAAATTATGTCCTCCAAATTACTTTTCTACGATATAGTTCACAAATCCCCTCTTTGTATAGATAAAACAGTTAGTTTTATAAGAATTGTACTTTTATTCAATTAACTAAACATCAGCAGTTTGAAATCACGTTTTGGTATATGAAACACACGCAAAAAAACCAGCACAGTTAAAATATACTATACATTTTAGTTAGGCATTATATATTTTCTTAGATTTATAATCCTCTCTTATACACACAGGTAGAAAATATTAAAATAAAAATAAAAACTGTTTGAAGGGTTCAAAAAGTTTCGTAAATTAATACAATCCAAACCCAGTTAGAACGAAATAGTTTTAAAATGGAAACACTCTGAAATAATTTGTCATAATTGTTTTACGCATATACTATGCTTGATTTTATATATTACAGTACAAGTAAACGTCACACAACACAAATTTATTACAATATAAGCACAAAATGCGCAAATATACTACAATACAAGCACAAAATGCACAAATATTTGTGCATTTTGTGCTTGTATTGTAGTATATTTGTGCATTTTGTGCTTATATTGTAATAAATTTGTGTTGTGTGACGTTTACTTGTACTGTATATGTACCAACACGTATTATGCTAATTAAAAAACTATTTATATATTAAGGCCTGTTTTGGTATATCTATAAGAACATAATGTTATAATAAAAAATAATAACTTAGCACCCTTAAACAGTTTTTTTATTAAATTAACACGACCGGTTTCGGCATTTATGTGTATATGTGCCTATGAAGATGGCACAAATGCCGAAACCGGTCGTGTTAATATAATAAAAAAACTTGTTAAGGGTGCTCAGTTATTATTTTTTATTATAACATTATTTTAAATAGCAGCCCTAGGAATTACAACTTTTCTACTATAAGAACATATTTTATATTAATAGAAAAGTTTTTCTTGGGGCCAATTGAGATGTAATATGTAAGTCCAAAGTACATAATATCCAAAGTACATACATATTACATAAATATTTGCATATTTATATAAAGAGATCAATATAAGCAAATTAAAGGAAATACCGATTTAGATAAATTCCATACGTAACATTTTCAAATGTCCATTACTTAAAAAGGAGATTCCAATGTTAGATACAAAACCTACATTTATTTATCATCTTAATTTATATGTAATTTTTTTACTCTTAAATATTTTATCAAAGCCATATCGCTCTAAGCCATGGATGAATTTCAATAACTTGAATAATAAATATGACTATTTATTCATATTACTAGCAGAACAATAGTTTAGATTGAATAATGACATTTTTTAGGCTATGAATGTTTCGTGTAGACTATTTATTGAAGTTTCTTATGGAATTTTCAGAAAAAAAACACTAATATGACTAAACAAACTCTAGGCTCAAGCAAGTTACTATAACTATATTTTATTTTAATTATTATATACTTTACTAATAACCAAAATAAATATAACATTAAATACAGTTAATATGAAAATATTACAATTAAGTCACTGGTAAATAAATATTGGACAACAGTTTCAAAATTAGTCGTGGTTTTGTTAAAGAAAATCTCCAAAGCACAAAAGGTGCTTGTAAACGATGTGGTTAACTTTTGCTAAGGCATTGACACCCAATATCTGATACACTGTGATCAGGAGGAGGGCGGTGTCTTGCCAAGTGTGACTGTCGCTTGAATAGACTATTGCCATACAAGATTTCTTGGGTCTCCAATATCATATATAACTGGATTGCTATTGTTCTTATTTTAAACCAACTTAGTTATAATATTTATAGTTAAAGTACTTATATTATTTCAACCGATAAAGACAACTTTTTAAATGGTGTAGGTTGTAAAATACATGATCAAGTTGGTAATGTAACTGATTAGTTATTTGTGTTCTTGTAGTTATACAACAAAGGTTATCTTAGAATAATGATAATGTTAATGAAAGAATAGGAGCAATAACTATAGAAACAAGAAGACTGTCCATCCATATGGGACCCGTGAATTAATAGAAACAAGAAGACTGTCCATCCCTATGGGACCCGTGAATTAATAGAAACAAGAAGACTGTCCATCCCTATGGGACCCGTGAATTAATAGAAACAAGAAGACTGTCCATCCATATTGGACCCGTGAATTAATAGAAACAAGAAGACTGTCCATCCGTATGGGACCAGTGAATTAATAGAAACAAGAAGACTGTCCATCCCTATGGGACCCGTGAATTAATAGAAACAAGAAGACTGTCCATCCATATTGGACCCGTGAATTAATAGAAACAAGAAGACTGTATATCCATATGGGACCCGTGAATTAATAGAAACAAGAACAAGAAGACTGTCTATCCATATGGGACCCGTGAATTAATAGAAACAAGAAGACTGTCCATCCATATGGGACCCGTGAATTAATAGAAACAAGAAGACTGTCCATCCATATTGGACCCGTGAATTAATAGAAACAAGAAGACTGTATATCCATATGGGACCCGTGAATTAATAGAAACAAGAACAAGAAGACTGTCCATCCATATGGGACCCGTGAATTAATAGAAACAAGAAGACTGTCCATCCCTATAGGACCCGTGAATTAATAGAAACAAGAAGACTGTCCATCCATATGGGACCCGTGAATTAATAGAAACAAGAAGACTGTCCATCCATATGGGACCCGTGAATTAATAGAAACAAGAAGACTGTCCATCCCTATAGGACCAGTGAATTAATAATAAAAACAAGAAGACTGTCCATCCATATGGGACCCGTGAATTAATAGAAACAAGAAGACTGTCCATCCATATGGGACCCGTGAATTAATAGAAACAAGAAGACTGTCCATCCCTATGGGACCCGTGAATTAATAGAAACAAGAAGACTGTCCATCCATATTGGACCCGTGAATTAATAGAAACAAGAAGACTGTCCATCCATATGGGACCCGTGAATTAATAGAAACAAGAAGACTGTCCATCCATATGGGACCCGTGAATTAATATAAACAAGAAGACTGCTCATCCATATGGGACCCGTGAATTAAATTTTCCGTTTCGGTGAAGTTGGTTCGTGTTTGTTTTAGAGATAGTGCTAGTAGTCTCTCTCTCTCTCTCACACACATCTTTCTCCCTCCCTCTATCCCACCATCTCCTAATATAAGTTGCCACTTGGAAGCACTTCCGGCGCCTGCTGGTAATTGTCGACTTGGGGCCTGTGCACACCCTATTAAGCTATTGTCAATACCTTCACTTCAGATTCACCCACCTTTAGTGGGATGTGCAATTGTTTGTGTTAATAAAAAAAATAAAATAATGATGTAAATATAAAAAATTAAATGTTCAATCTCTTTCAGTAGGCTACATTGGTGAGAAACCAAACAAGACCGTACCAACTGGCGCTGTCAAGTGAGCTCAAAAGAGCTGATGCAGTAAATGGTCTTAGCCAAAGCTGCGTTGGACAACAGGGGACACCAAACCACTCAGTCAGTAATAGCTGAGCCCATAGTACGAAGTCATCAGAGAGCTTATTTGAAACAATTTACTAATAGATGTCACAACAGGTGCGTGTATAAAGCAAATTAGTTTCCTTAAATAGTCTGTTAGTTTATATAGTCATAATAGTAGTCCATAAATAGTATTCAGGAATTGACACTAATCAAACCCATACAAAAATAATTAAACTATTCAAAATCATACTAATAGAAAATGTATCATTAATACGTAAGTACTGATGCACACTTCTACTCAACTTAAATGTCTGTTGTAATATTTTTATAAGTTCAAAAAGAGAACACATGTCCATGATAATTAATAATCAGTTGGGGTCCTATTCATGACTCTTAATGAGATCTCATAAGTGATTTGAAAAGAATCTTTCTACGAGGAGAGCCGAGTTAGTTCATTAGTACGTATGAAGTAATAGGTTCTCTTAGGTGATAATGACCATATGTAAATGATCAATCGAGCACTTGTTTTACTTCACGTATATAGAGGTTCACGTATACAGTATAGAGGTTTATGAATTCATAATACACAGAAATCATCAAAACTCTATTCCTCCTTTTAATTAATATACTTAAACCTTATTAACCTTAATTTAATAGGGTATAATAATTTTCCTGATGTAGTACTATTGTAAAAATGAACTTTTTTATTCTTATTCTCTGGCTAAACTGTAATTTACTTTTTCTCAAAATTTTAAATGAATCCAGGCTCATAAAGACAGACCAAAATAAACACAGAGTAGGTGTGTGTCCTACTCTCAAGTACAGGTTAGTTTATAAAATTACTCTCATCACATATTCTCATAGGATAATATGATTTATTCTAATGTGTAGAATTAATTATTCTTTTAATTTTAAATAGGACGTTATATTTCATAATTTAATTCCATATATTTAATGTTATTATAATAAAGTATCCTCAGAACGAGTTGAAGCCGGCGTATGTCACAGGAAGGTACTAAACTATTCATTTGAGAAGTGGCAAGTTACATAAACAAAACTAAGTTACAAACTTATTCATAACTTGATTCAACTTCGGAAACCAGCAATTATATTAGCGTTTAACTCAAATCCCAGCTTAACTGCAAATTGAGTTTAGACAAATAGATTTGTTTTCATTTCAAGATTATACTTGTTTTTATGAGTTTTTGTAGCTCAGAAATGATGATTTTGACTAATATGCTTAAATTAGTATATGGGATTAAAATATTATTTATTGATTTGTACTTCTTTTTCAAACCTAAATTGTAGGCTATGATATTTTTGAACTAGTTTCTTGCTATAAAATTTATTTGTTTTTTATTAGTTAGTACACTTTACTTACGTAATATATAACAAATTCATTTGATTACTCACAGCCATACACTTCCTCTATATGGTAAAGTTAGAGTATGGTTATATATAAATTCCTGGGGTTGAAGTAATCTAATTATTATCATACAGCTCTTTGCTTACACAAACAGTGAATCTTTTATATTGTCAAATGGTCTATTGAATTTATAGTTATTAAGGACTAGACTAACGTACGTTTAGTGATCCTAATAATAAAACCGGAAAAGTATTTAACTATATCTTAAGAAGCTACTTTGCTAATTTATAATGGCTCTTGAGTCTATGCTTTGTGGTTGTAAATGAAATAATTATTTTTCTAACAAGAAATCCCTCGGGTAAATATTTTATTCTAATTAAATACGCATGAAATACAGGTTTTCATTTCCACTCTTCTACTCTACTGCAAGGCTCGAAAAGTAGCATTCACTGGCTTTGTTTAAAATATTTCTATCCAACTGAGAGTATTGATAACTTTAGAATTTTGCATGCAAGTAGATCTAACTATGTTGATCACACAAAATTAAAATAAGAGTAGTTTTAGAAACTTAAAAATTTAGAGCATTTTCCTTAAAAATAAAATAACAAAGTTGAATTAGTATAATGTAGCTTCGTTGAGAATAAGTACCGTTATATGAAGGAAAGTTATTTTTCGTACATATAAAACGTCTATAACCTCACATGTGTGGGTGGGTAGGTTGATCAATACCACTGTACGTATATGAATTAGTAGAATGTAGCTTCGTTGAGAATAAGTACCGTTATATGAAGGAAAGTTATTTTACGTACATATAAAACGTCTATAACCTCACATGTATGGGTGGGTAGGTTGATCAATACCACTGTACGTATATGAATTAGTAGAATGTAGCTTCGTTGAGAATAAGTACCGTTATATGAAGGAAAGTTATTTTACGTACATATAAAACAACACATGTGTGGGTGGGTAGGTTGATCAATACCACTGCATGCATAATGTACTAAAGATTCAAAGATACGAGTAGAACATATTTATCAGTTTAGAATATCTTTTTAATGAGAAGACGAAATCCATTTAACCTACCCGTTTAACCCTTCTCCGTAGACTATTTATACATTCGGGGATCATTTATGCTTTGCCATATTATTGCTTGTTGAGGAAATGGGAATTTTAATAATACGTATTTATGAGTTCCAAGCAGTCAAATGTTATAATTTTTCTTCGAAAAGTCCAATTAATTCATAAAATTCGACAAATAAAACGTTTGTAAGGTCAATCGTCGTAAAAATGTTAATAGAATAAAGTAATTAATAAATCAACAATATATATTTTAGGCATACAAACAATCGTTCTTTCTTACAATTGGACTATAAAGCCGAAACTTTCCATCCTCTTTTTATTACTTTTTGGGCTGTACGAATTTGTATCGTGAAGAAAAATGTATGTAAATTATAACATAATCTATGCATTTACCTGGTTACAAATTATATGTGGTTTTTATTCAGGTGATATGGAAAGTTGGAATATTTTAAAACTCTGTGAAATTCAAAATCACCTATGCCAATATTCTAGTTTAGGATACTTAGAAACACGTTCAAAATCAAAACACGTACTTATTTTAGTATTGTTTACTTTATTTACAATGGTAACTCTATACAGGGTGTCTCACGAAAGGTGTCTCAAACGCATTGCGGGCAAACCATTTGACCAAGAACATTGCTGTAAAGTTTTTCCCCCCAAACCATATGCGTAGAATCAAATAAAAATATTTTCAAATAGCAAATTTTTGTATTTATCGCTAAATGCACAGCTTAATCTTAATATGAAATCCAAAAATTGTTCTAAATTTTTAAGAAAATGCTCTTTAAAAGAAATATTAACTTAATTAAATGTTAAGATTAAGCTGTGCATTTAGCAATAAAAACAAAAATGTGCTATTTTTTACATACTTTTGGCCGCTCTTTTGAAACGGATAATTAAAACTCAAATCTGATTACACCAAAATACTCAGCACATATATACCTTTAGTATGATGCTATATGTTTGCATTAAAATATTTTAAGATTCGGACCCTGGACCCTCAATGCTAACAATAATGAAAATATTTTTATTTGATTTTACGCATATGGTTTTGGGGGAAAGACTTGACAGCAATGTTCTTGGTCAAATGGTTTGCTCACAATGCGTTTGCGACACCTTTCGTGAGACACCTGTATATACAATAATATTTTATAAAAATAAAAAAACAAACAACAAGTACTATGGAAGTTGAGTGTTAGATAACGGCGAATGACCAATCCTCAAAAACACATATCCAGGTTAATAACACAAACCATATGAAACGGTGTTAAATACAATTAAACCTTGTCTGCTGTCGAAAGCACGTTTATTTTACTTTTATACTGATACATAGCAGATTTGGCGTGTAATCCCATAGATGCTAGACAATGAAGCTAGTACAGTTACACCAGGTATATTACATGATATATCTCAAAAGCCTCCACAAATTAATACGGTACAGTGATAATGTAATGCTAATCATGTTACATCACAACTTGCTAATTAGTTAATGTCAAAATGCCTTGAAGCCACAACGATATTATAGTTGCATGGATGTTGTAACTAAGGTAAGCTGTAACTACGTACAGAACGGACGATAATACACATAACCAAAGCTAGTTTGTATTGTATCAGAAGTCAATTGTAATTTGAGTCACTGCATTGTGGTAGTTATGTCAGTATAATTTTGATATTTATGTAATCATGTTAAAAACTGTTAAATTTCGTATCCTTGATAATAAATTACGTTCCAAGTTACTGATAGCTCTAAAAACTAAAACTGACTCCTCTTTGACAAATAAAAAAGTACCTCGATGAATTAACGGAATTAGCGTGAATATTCATGTGTGTTTTATAAAAATTACTGATCTCAATTTCAGTTTTTTTATTTTTTTATTTCTTTCTTTAGTGAGACAGAAGAGGTATTTGACTAACATTAACATATATTATGAAGTTGTATTTCAAGAAAACTTTTATGCTCACCTCAAAGCTTTAACTATTCTCAAAAAACACATAAAATAAAGGGGGGCATGTTTTTTTCAACTGGGTTTTATTTGATATTTGAGAGACAAAAAATTTCAGAGAGACAAACAAATTTTACGTCCGATCCTATTTATGTTGTTTTCGTTCATAATATTTTTGTTGAAATAGTGAAATTAAGTGTTTATACTAACATTGCCTTTAACTGTGAGCATGTGTTTATTTTGCGTCTGTGTCCTAAATTATGTTATTTCCTCTTCAACCTCTCAACAACAATACTATTTTACTTACTCTGAAAACATTTTCTCACTAATATCTTAGTAAATGTGACTTTAAATAATTAGTAAGTGTTTATTTTTAAGAACAGTTTAGTTAGGGTTGAATATAGCAATTAATATGGAGGTCTTAATAATTTGAGAGGCCACCAATTCTAAGTGAGTGTTAGGATAACGTAGTTTATCTTCAGTAGCCTATAAGATTATTGGGCAGTTAGTACAACCTTCCGCAGCCCTTATGTTATAAAGTGTTCTTATACAAAGATTAAGTTACATCTATATATTGGTAATTACCTAGAAACTAATCGATTACTTACATAAAAGAAACAGACATTAAATACAACACATTTTCATAAATAGTGTCAATAAATGGGAGAACGTTCCAGAGTTGCCAAACTATCGAATAACCAGAAGAACGGAAAACTTTTCTCGAAACATATGCAAGATTTCTGAGCCGTCAAGAAAACCAAAAATATAGTTGGTTTATTATGTTTATCGTCTTTCAGTAAAGGTGGAATCACGGCAATAGTAATAAGGGATTCCATAAAGATCATGTCAGGATGTTTGTACGCCAGCACTTACAACATAAACAGTCTTTTCGCTGCTTCATGATTGATATCCATACGTCCAGCTTTACAGTAAACTTGCCAGCTTTTCTCTAAATTGAAAAAAAAACTCTCAAAAAACGTACTGAAACTATATATTGTTAAGAAATATCATAAATTTCAACAATTTTTAATTTAGTAGTATTTGCTATCCATCATATAAATTCAATTATTACGAACTAGTGTTTTCTAATTAACGTTATCGACAGCCATTAGAAACCATACAATTCAATTTTATTAGTCACTACACTTGTGAGGTGTAGGGGTATTTAAATATCTAATCTGAACTTTAGAAACTACGAATCGTGACAATTCATTAGAAACGTAGAATGGCATATCAAGTTAATATAATGCAATAAATATAAAAAAAAACTGTTTCATGAGTTATGACCCTTGAATACCCGATATTTAGCAAATCTTCGACAACCAAAAATACAGCAACTCTGTATTTGATGTGGTTTTCCAGCTTCAGTCATACATTAGTTAACTGTAGATAATGTTAACTAATTTATATCGCTAAGTATTCATTATATTTTGGTCATTATTTTTTCATAAGTATTATATATTATACTTGGTTTCATAGGGTTTATATTTCGTTTTTGTTTTATTATAGTTATAAGGAACTTAAAATAATTTATAAAGTAAGACATCTCATATCTAAACTGTAAATTCTTACCTAAATATTAAGTAAGTTATAGAATTGAAAAAGGATAGTAAATTGTGTTTCAATTGAACACCAGCACAGGTGAAATATTTACCGTACAATCTTTGAGAGCGTGGTCCTGAGGCACTGAGCAGTCAGCGTGAGAGCCCGCAGAATCAATGACGCAGCAGCCATATTGAAGCCCCAGGCAATACCAGCCCATTGGTTTCCGAGTGGCTGGCCCATCTGCATTCGTATAGCGAACTCGCCCAATCATAAAATGTCAATATTGGATAAAATGCTAATACCTTATTATATTTAAATGTAATTTGAAAAAAAAAAATATGTTACTAATTTCTGTGTGATTAATTGTTTACATACGAGTTTTAATAAAGTAGTAATGACCTTCAACAAGCCAGTTAAAACCAGTACTGTACCTGGTACATAGCCTAACCACAGTTATCTGTATGTACAACTATTGCTATCATTATGTACATTTGAACCAAGGTACGTTCTTTTGAACAAGTACTTATTTTTGAGCTGATTTCGGGAAATAAAGGAATTAATCACTCACTCTTAAGTTTCAAATTATACTTAATTAATTTATTTGCCAACGGCAAGCAGCCAATACATACATATATATTACAAGATGGTATCATGATGCAAACATATACAAACATTACACTACCTATAATATAGACATAATAAAAAGAATAGAATATAACAATGCAACAAGAACAAAGAGAAAAATTCATAACAACCAATAAAAGAATAACAATATTACTGACCGGAGATCAAACATACAAGAGACATTTAGTTAACGAAAAGCTAATACTTAGTGATAATATGGTAATGATCAAACTAAATTTAGAGCTAGCAAAACAAAAGAAAATTAATTAGACTACAATAACAACAGATAAACAAATTAGAACATGACAATGACTAAAAACTAAAATGATACGTGACCAACTCTATGATTTTAATATAAAAGAATAAATGTATATAATGTAAAACATTAACAAGACAAAAGCTCAACAACAAATAAGATGATAACAATATTACTAAAGGTAAGTCAAAACATACAACAAGCTTTAATAAGCACAAAGGCTAATACTTGATGATACATATGGTACTGACCAAACTTAATTCAGATCCACCAAAAACAAAAGTAATTAAATTACACTAGAATAACAATAGATAAACACATTTGTAGAATATACTAAAAACTAAAATGATACATAACAAATTCCATGCCTTAATAAAAAGCAACATAATAATCATAAATGTAACTCTCAGTATCTGAATTAAGTAATGAATCTATAAATTTCAAGTAAGAACGGTGGATGCGCGTCTTCGAACAGGCACGAGGCTATCGCAGAAGATATCACACTCAGATGCGACGCGGTTTCCGAGCCTGACAAATCTAGTAGTAGTCGAAGTTAGCACCATGATGCCTCCGACTCAGAATATCACGGTTTCTGGTGCTTGTTGGGACTCTCAAGTCCATTTCGGCTAGAAGATCAGGACATTGCACTTGGCCGTGAATAATCTTCACAAGAAAGCAGACGTCAGTGATGTCACGAAGGAGAGCAAGAGGTGGGAGGATTAGTTGTGGACGAGCGAAGCGGCACTGTATAGCTTCAAATCTCTCTCTGGCGCCAAATGTGTAAGGAGACCACACTTGCGATGCATATTCTACGACCTGCCTTACAAGTGAACAAGAATTATATACGTTTGCCATGTTTAACAAATAATCATTACATATAATAATATAATTAGACTTTTAAAAAATGTGCTCTTAGATCTACTCAAAGGTAATTATAAATTAATTTATTTTAAGCATTTTTTGTGAATTAGCCATGCTAGATCATATCAAGAAAAATAAGTTATATATGAACAAAAAAAGGAACAATCAAAACGTGTTTTAAAAATGAACACAAAAAGCTAGCTTGAAAATATATAAATAATGATAAATATACTAAGCAAATCACATAAAAAAATCGTAATCCAACAATACATATTGTATAAACATAAAACTAAATGAATAGTGATGGTAACAGCAAAATATAAATACAATTATAAAACCGTAAGAAGTAAAAAGGACAAACGACAAATATATAAATAAGTTACAATTTAATACAACACAACCAAGGGATTTATAACAACAACAATTTAAAAACATTAATAACATATATAAATTATTATATATTTAATAAATGAATCACCACTCGTAACTATTTGAGTAGACTTTAAATTAATGAGTGCAAAGTCTAATGTTTAAATATTATAATATTATCAATATTATATTATTGTTGATTGTTGTGAGTTGTTAATCCTTCTTTCTTATAAATTCTACATTATTGTTGGTTGTTATAAATTGTTAATTTGATTTTATTTGTGTGCTATCTATTGTTATTGTATCTATTATATTTGTTATTTATTGTTCTATAGTATTATTAACCTAATTTGTTGATGTAGTTATTGTTATTTATTAATACAGTAGTTGATTTTCTGAATAGCTTGCCTATCTAGTGTTATTGCTAATTTTTTGCAATATTTTATGTCTCTTATTCAAATTATGTGTATTAGTGGTTTGCGGTACATGTCGATTATTTTGATATTGCAGGTATCCTTTTTTATATATTTTCGGTACACCCTTGCCTTGCTAATTAGTCTTTATTGCTACATATTTAAGGCTTATACTTTATCATATCACTATGCCATTATTTTGTAAAAAGGCGTTACGCCGTATTTATTAATAAAATAAAAGATTAAACTCAATTAATTGTACATAAACTGCTTAGTAGCTTCACATTATGCTTAAATATTAAGTCCAGTCGAGTTCATAAAGCAGTTCCGGTTGGTCCATTTCCCCCTCTAATCACATCCCCGTTTAGGATAATGTTGGTACACCGCATTCCACTCTTGGTGATAGCTGTGTTGTTAAATGGTCATGTATATACAATGGACTTATAACTAACTACCAATCTACCTAAACGACCGGCCATGGTCAATTTATCGATGGATATATATATTTAGTAGAATTTTATACTCTATATATATTTGACTTATACATTTGACTAATATATTTTACTATGTAAATGACTATTTTATGAAAACAAAATATATTTGAAATTTTTATTACATATTTGTTAACAGTTTGACTCCCATACTGTATTTATCCATTTTACATAATAAGGAGTTTGAAAAAAATATGCATTCTAATCTTATGCAATTTATATAATTACATGTTAGGTAATACTGAAAAAATATAAGTATAAAGTTGAATTCAAATAAAGCTAAAGAACAAATCCAAATATATGTTTTTAATAAATGTTTCATGAGATATCTTAAGTTTAAAATTATAAATCACTTTATACAATGCCACATTATTAAAAAAAAAAAAAAAAAAAAAACAATATATTTAATATCTCACTGAATATTAGAAATCCTAATCACAACATTGTATAGTTATAGAAATATGATTTATTATTTAAAATCAAATTTTATTTTTTATATATATAAATCGTTTACAAGAACAAGTTATTTTCGGATTTCTAGCCAAGAATTTTTTATGTCAACGGTGCTTTTAGATTCTAATGTCACATTTGTGAAAAAATCAGTTAACATTTCAAAAATAATATACTTACAAATGAGACCAATGAAATTAATTGTTAGTAACAAATATTATATAAAATTGTCTACTGTCAGTATCAAATAAACATACTGGTTAAAAAATATGATACAACCTATTCCATAAAATAATTTTAATTTAGTTTTAAAAAAATCGTGCTCACGAATCTAATAAAAGAGCTATTCAAAGTGTATATTCAATTGAATGATTAATTTACTAAAAACCAAATTACAAATAATGTGTACTACAATTATTAGTTTGTTACACAGAAAGAAGTATTTAAATGTTTACTAAATCAAGTTTGTGCAATTCAAAGTGATAAATTAGCTTATTGTAATTAAACAGGACTGTATGTATTCAGAAATACTCGGTGGAGGATTTATACAGACGTTTTATCATCATTTTTCACCTACAATTTTTTGACACGTAAGTATTTCTACATGTAATGTTATATAAATGTTTTTAGAATCTACCTGTAGTTTGATCAATCTAGTATATCAATTTCAAAAATCTTAAGCGTACAACCATAAATATATTTTTATGTACATTTCTAAAAATATCCTTTTTTTATATAAGAATGTAAATGTTAAAATGTTCACTCTTTATTATACTCTAAAAAAGTTTAAAAAATGTTAAAGATCGTCTTATTTTACCAGCGAAGTTAGGGCATAGAAGCCCTCTCTAACACTTAACCTGGGGACCAACGGCTTAAGGGTGACTTCCGAATCACCACCACCACCAGTGACCGGCGTGGTGTCTCAATGAATAAGGCTTCGGATTGTGGAGGGCGAGGTCCAAGGTTCGAATCCCCACTGAGCCGACTGTCGGTACTTCACTCGTTGAATAAAGTTGACGCACAGGGCTATAGGCTCACATGAACTGGCGAGTGAAGTGTTTGTTTAATAAACTAAACTAAAAAGAAGAAACCGGGCAGGTTGGCTGCATGTAAGGACGGGGTCGCTCAGAAGGTACCCATCCAAAACGCTCGATGTTGCTTGACTCTGTTTTCTTGCGATAACGTCGGAACCCTCCGGTCAATGCCACTGGCAATCTAATCTGGAACTTACTCTACGTGGTCCGTTTGGAACTTGAATTATTAGGGAAAGTATATCAGTAAATATGGAGAGAATTAACACGTTTACTTTTTGTGGCTGTGTGAATACCGTGTTGTATATTACCAAACATGTATTGGAATACATGGATCTGTTGAATCTTTCCACTAATTGTAATACCGTGTTGTGTATTACCAAACATGTATTGGAACACATGGATCTGTTGAATCTTTCCACTAATTGTAATACCGTGTTGTGTATTACCAAACATGTATTGGCATACATGGATCTGTTGAATCTTTCCACTAATTGTAATACCGTGTTGTGTATTACCAAACATGTATTGGAATACATGGATCTGTTGAATCTTTCCACTAATTGTAATACCGTGTTGTGTATTACCAAACATGTATTGGAATACATGGATCTGTTGAATCTTTCCACTAATTGTAATACCGTGTTGTGTATTACCAAACATGTATTGGAATACATGGATCTGTTAAATCTTTCCACTAATTGTAATACCGTGTTGTGTATTACCAAACATGTATTGGAATACATGGATCTGTTGAATATTTCCACTAATTGTAATACCGTGTTGTGTATTACCAAACATGTATTGGAATACATGGATCTGTTGAATCTTTCCACTAATTGTAATACCGTGTTGTGTATTACCAAACGTGTATTGGAATACATGGATCTGTTGAATCTTTCCACTAATTGTAATACCGTGTTGTGTATTACCAAACATGTATTGGAATACATGGATCTGTTGAATCTTTCCACTAATTGTAATCATCTTAAATTTGACATACCAAATACTACTTGAAATGTTCATATCATCTGGGAGATATATTTTACTATCATCAGCTGGTATTTACGTTTATACCAGTATATATTAATAACTGCTAATTGAATATGCATTATTAGTAAAATTTTCATGCTTTTCGTAGTAACATTTTAGTCTTAAATCATTATTATTTTAAATAACTTATCTTTTCGATCAATATTACATATTTTGAGTTCTTTTACATATGCCATTGAAACGTATTACAACTGGCAACGACGGCCATTATCTCATTAAAATACTGTTTTAATCATAGATAACCAAACTTTTAAAGGTAGTAGACAGTTGGTCTATAGAGATGGATTGTTGTCATCTGTACTTGTTCCATAGAGTAGTCTCTGAATTCGTTGTTGTTAACAATATAATAATTTTGTTATCGTTCTGCTAAGTGGTCATTCAACCCTAAAATTATTCGTTAAATTGATTTGCACTTATTGTAATTCTCAATTTTATATGAGTAATTGGTGAACTTGAACTTTGTGGTATGTTATATACATTGAATTCATATAAAATCCCACAAATTCTTAACGTACATGTCAATTTCAATAATCTTATCGACCCCTTTCTTAGTCTGATAGTAAGTAAAACGATTTTATTGATTAAAAGAACTCTTACACGTTTTTTAATAGAGTTAAACTATATATAGTTGTTCAAATAAATAAAATTTAAATGAAAATTTACTGCTACATCACGATAAGACGATGAATCGTGGAGAAAATGATTGAACTAAAGGGTTATATGAATATTTCATGTCTAAAAACTGCATATGAAGTATTAAACATTTACAAAGAACTTTAAATAAGCAAAGATGAAAGGTACGTAAGTGGTTTTAAAGAGAATCCTCTCCCAGGACATGACCTGATACCTTAAGTGATTATATTAACATTTTGAGAGCATCCCTTTGATGTTCAGAGTATTCAAGAAGGTATATTTAAACAAACTGTTGTGTTATGAATCGAAATGTTGGATTATGCTCTTTCGTTTTACAAATAACAACTCTAAATAATTAGTATCCTACCATACAAAATATGTTCACACATTTGACACATATTAATAAACGAGTATACAAGAAGCATTCCTGTGTTTCTCAGTGAGTCATATCCTTTTTCCATTCGACCTACAAACATAAAGAAAGAAAGATAGCTTCAATATTTACAAAATTAACCTTAGTTACACTGTTAAGGATAATTTCCACTCCCTTTTCCAAATCAATTTGTATTATGGTTCTCTATGGATTTCTTTATACACCTAAAAACGTTGAACTTAACATAATATTACAAACACTAAAACACTCCTATTTATTGTATTCATTATTAAAAAGTAGTTTCTTTTAAATCCTTTAAGGAATTTGTTAGTTATCCCCTTGCTTTATTGTACTTTTACTTATTCCCACTTAACCTTCTAAGAACGTAAAGTAACTGCAGATAGTATTTTTAGTACGTTTTGGGGTAAATTGGACTGGAATCTAAATGTTCAATATAACATATTATTGGGATTTACGGCTTTGACTGTAATAAATATGGCAAATTTACAATCAAATGTAACCATTCAGCGTGAACCGAAGTACTCAGCATCAAATGTAACCATTCAGCATGAACCGAAGTATTCAGCGTCAAATTTAACCATTCAGCATGAACCGAAGTATTCTGCGTCAAATGTAACCCTTCAGCACGAACCGAAGTATTCAGCGTCAAATGTAACCATTCAGCACGAATCGAAGTACTCAGCGTCAAATGTAAAGTATCGGATGGGCTGAACGGTTTAGGAAGTAATTTAAATAAAGTAAGGCCATGTTAAGAATATGCGGGTTTGGTTGTACATGTTTTTCCTTTTTTCTTGCGAAATTGCTTAAATATATTACTTTAGTTTGTATAATTGTTTACAGTGCATCTCTTTTTTAATTTAATTAAATAAAATACTCTCTGAACTTAATCAAAAGGATATTTAAATCATAATGAAGGATTATTCATGAAAATACTGTACATTTTTTTTAAGTTAGATATGTTAAATTTGAAACAAATACAGTATTTTTGTTTTCGAATAAAACATTTTCACATATAACATTATTACAGTAACTAAGTTTGTGATTTTGGATTCCGTTGAATGTAACAAGGTAATAGCAAAACCCATTAATTTAATAGTATTAGCCTTTGTGTTATTCTCATTACTTTTAACGTTTAGTATGGTCTCTAATGTAATAAGCGTGAGTAAATGATTTTGGCTGATAAATTAATTACTTTAGCTATAAACTAATAAAAATGGATTTGAAACAACGCATAAAATGGACAAACTATAATTAACATCTCCTAATGGCTAATAATGTATTTGAGTATACAGTTTGAATCATGATTCAATACCTTTATTTGTACAATTAAACAGATCCAATATACATTTACTGTTTTCCATCCACGGATCTACTTCTATGAATGAATTCTTTGTGAGAAGTCAGCCCAAAGGATAAGTCGAGATACCACTTAAAATAAATTTTAAATCTTTATTTCAACCACAGTTGAATCACACATATACATTTCTAAATGGCTGGCCAATCAAAGAGATAGGATTGAGCATATATAATCATCTGAAATCAAATATTGACAGCGACTGGCTGAGAGGTTTATTCAGTCATGATCCGGTGTTTGTACCTTACTGGCAGACTATAGTATATACACAGTTTATTCAGTCATGGTCCGGTGTTTGCACCTTACTGGCAGACTATAGTATATACACAGTTTATTCAGTCATGCTCCGGTGTTTGTACCTTACTGGCCGACTATAGTATATACACAGTTTATTTAGTCATACAGCGGTGTTTGTACCTTACTGGCAGACTATACTATATACACAATTTATTCAGTCATGCAGCGGTGTTTGCACCATACTGGCAGACTATAGTATATACACAGTTTATTTAGTCATACAGCGGTGTTTGTACCTTACTGGCAGACTATAGTATATACACAGTTTATTCAGTCATGCTCCGGTGTTTGTACCTTACTGGCAGACTATAGTATATACACAGTTTATTTAGTCATACAGCGGTGTTTGTACCTTACTGGCAGACTATACTATATACACAATTTATTCAGTCATGCAGCGGTGTTTGCACCTTACTAGCAGACTATAGTATACACACAGTTTATTCAGTCATGTAGTGGTATTTGCACCTTACTGGCAGACTATACTATATACACAGTTTATTTAGTAATACTGCGGTGTTTGCACCTTACTGGCAGACCATAGTATATACACAGTTTGTTCAGTCATGCTGTGGTGTTTGCACCTTACTGGCAGACTGCAGTACATACACAGTTTGTTCAGTCATGTAGCTGTGTTTCCACCTTACTGGCAGACTATACTATATACACAATTTATTCAGTCATGCAGCGGTGTTTGCACCTTACTAGCAGACTATAGTATACACACAGTTTATTCAGTCATGTAGTGGTATTTGCACCTTACTGGCAGACTATACTATATACACAGTTTATTTAGTCATACTGCGGTGTTTGCACCTTACTGGCAGACCATAGTATATACACAGTTTGTTCAGTCATGCTGTGGTGTTTGCACCTTACTGGCAGACTGCAGTACATACACAGTTTGTTCAGTCATGTAGCTGTGTTTCCACCTTACTGGCAGACTATACTATATACACAATTTATTCAGTCATGCAGCGGTGTTTGCACCTTACTAGCAGACTATAGTATACACACAGTTTATTCAGTCATGTAGTGGTATTTGCACCTTACTGGTAGACTATACTATATACACAGTTTGTTCAGTCATGCTGCGGTGTTTGCACTCTACTGGCAGACCATAGTATATACACAGTTTGTTCAGTCATGCTGCGGTGTTTGCACCTTACTGGCAGACCATAGTATATACACAGTTTGTTCAGTCATGCTGTGGTGTTTGCACCTTACTGGCAGACTATACTACATACACAGTTTATTTAGTCATACTGCGGTGTTTGCACCTTACTGGCAGACCATAGTATATACACAGTTTGTTCAGTCATGCTGTGGTGTTTGCACCTTACTGGCAGACTATACTACATACACAGTTTATTTAGTCATACTGCGGTGTTTGCACCTTACTGGCAGACCATAGTATATACACAGTTTGTTCAGTCATGCTGTGGTGTTTGCACCTTACTGGCAGACTATACTACATACACAGTTTATTTAGTCATACTGCGGTATTTGCACCTTACTGGCAGACTATACTACATACACAGTTTATTTAGTCATACTGCGGTGTTTGCACCTTACTGGCAGACCATAGTATATACACAGTTTGTTCAGTCATGCTGTGGTTTTTGCACCTTACTGGCAGACTGCAGTATATACACAGTTTGTTCAGTCATGCAGCTGTGTTTCCACCTTACTGGCAGACTATACTATATACACCGTTTGTTCAGTCATGCAGCGGTGTTTGCACTTTACTAGCAGACTATAGTATACACACAGTTTATTCAGTCATGCAGTGGTATTTGCACCTTACTGGTAGACTATACTATATACACAGTTTGTTCAGTCATGCAGCGGTGTTTGCACCTTACTGGCAGACTATACTATATACACAGTTTATTCAGTCATGCAGTGGTGTTTGCACCTTACTGGCTGACTATAGTATATACACTGTGTGTTCAGTCACGCTGTGGTGTTTGCACCTTACTGGCAGAATGTAGTATATACACAGTTTGTTCAGACATGCTGTGGTGTTTGCACCTTACCGGCAGACTATACTATATACAAAATTTTTTCGGATTTATTTAAGTGCACAATATTTTGGAGAATCTCTCTAACAATAGATTGAACTAGCAGCAACTCGTCCTGTGGATGAGGGTCCTCAGCTTTTATCAGTTCATGTGGAACCTAAAGTTTTTGTTTTTCTAAACAGAAGTATTATCAATGGCCAACTTCCAACATACATTTGTTATCCGACAGTTGTTTATTTTAATTGATGTTTTCCATATCACTAAAAACTTCAAGTAGTCAAGATCCGATATTTTAATAATTCAAATATTATATTAAATGCAATTTATTTTACTGGAAGAGGCAGGTTAATTCAATGAACGTTATCCATCCCACTCTATAAACTTTGTCTGAAATATGAAAACAAACCTTCTGTCAGTGCAGGATTCTGAAAAAATATATCTTCTAAAAAACATGAATAATTCCAAAGAAAATGTTATCATACATTTTTTAAAATAAATTAAAAGCTTGTAAAAGTTAATTAAAACTTCCAACAAGATACATTAACAAAAATTAAAAATTGATAATATTTTAAAGAGATTTTGTCCATTAAGCTTTAAATAATTTAGACAAGTACTACTGTTATCATAATTTCATAAATCTAGTGTTGCGATTAACTACAGGCAATTTATAAAAATCAGTTTTAGAAGTTAATCTTTACATTAGCACATTCTTAGGGACGGATTACTATCTTTTTGATAAATACTATTACATCTGAGAGCATTGTTGTGTTTAGCACACTATAATAAAAACTCTATATATTAACACTGTTTACATGGTAATTGAGAAAACTTAAATACCAAAAAGTATGCAATTAAAATATTTGCCATAACAAATAATAAAGCGGTAACTATCAATAGCAAATAAATATTACCTTAAGGATGTACACGGCACTACACTGTGGAGTGCTAGTGTAGTACCATGTAAATATTACCTTAAGGATGTACATGGCACTACACTGTGGAGTGCTAGTGTAGTACCATGTAAATATTACCTTAAGGATGTACTGGCACTACACTGTGGAGTGCTAGTGTAGTACCATGTTTATATTACCTTAAGGATGTACATGGCACTACACTGTGGAGTGTTAGTGTAGTACCATGTAAATATTACCTTAAGGATGTACATGGCACTACACTGTGGAGTGCTAGTGTAGTACCATGTAAATATTACCTTAAGGATGTACATGGCACTACACTGTGGATTGCTAGTGTAGTACCATGTAAATATTACCTTAAGGATGTACACGGCACTACACTGTGGAGTGTTAGTGTAGTACCATGTGAATATTACCTTAAGGATGTACATGGCACTACACTGTGGAGTGTTAGTGTAGTACCATGTGAATATTACCTTAAGGATGTATACGGCACTACACTGTGGAGTGTTAGTGTAGTACCATGTAAATATTTTCTTAAGGATGTACATGGCACTACACTGTGGAGTGCTAGTGTAGTACCATGTAAATATTACCTTAAGAATGTACATGGCACTACACTGTAGAGTGCTAGTGTAGTACCATGTAAATATTACCTTAAGGATGTACATGGCACTACACTGTGGAGTGTTAGTTTAGTACCATGTAAATATTACCTTAAGGATGTACATGGCACTACACTGTGGATTGCTAGTGTAGTATCATGTAAATATTACCTTAAGGATGTACATGGCACTACACTGTGGAGTGCTAGTGCAGTACCATGTAAATATTACCTTAAGAATGTACATGGCACTACACTGTAGAGTGCTAGTGTAGTACCATGTAAATATTACCTTAAGGATGTACATGGCACTACACTGTGGAGTGTTAGTGTAGTACCATGTAAATATTACCTTAATGATGTACATGGCACTACACTGTGGAGTGTTAGTGTAGTACCATGTAAATATTACCTTAAGGATGTACACGGCACTACACTGTGGAGTGCTAGTGTAGTACCATGTAAATATTACCTTAATGATGTACATGGCACTACACTGTGGAGTGTTAGTGTAGTACCATGTAAATATTACCTTAAGGATGTACACGGCACTACACTGTGGAGTGCTAGTGTAGTACCATGTAAATAATACCTTAAGGATGTACACGGCACTACACTGTGGAGTGCTAGTGTAGTACCATGTGAATATTACCTTAAGGATGTACATGGCACTACACTGTGGAGTGTTAGTGTAGTACCATGTGAATATTACCTTAACGATGTACACGGCACTACACTGTGGAGTGTTAGTGTAGTACCATGTGAATATTACCTTAACGATGTACACGGCACTACACTGTGGAGTGTTAGTGTAGTACCATGTGAATATTACCTTAACGATGTACACGGCACTACACTGTGGAGTGTTAGTGTAGTACCATGTGAATATTACCTTAACGATGTACACGGCACTACACTGTGGAGTGTTAGTGTAGTACCATGTGAATATTACCTTAACGATATACACGGCACTACACTGTGGAGTGTTAGTGTAGTACCATGTGAATATTACCTTAAAGATGTACACGGCACTACACTGTTGAATGTTAGTGTAGTAACATGAGAATATTACCTTAAGGATGTACACGGCACTACACTGTGGAGTGTTAGTGTAGTACCATGTAAATATTACCTTAAGGATGTACGCGGCACTACACTGTGGAGTGCTAGTGTAGTACCATGTAAATAATACCTTAAGGATGTACACGGCACTACACTGTGGAGTGCTAGTGTAGTACCATGTGAATATTACCTTAAGGATGTACACGGCACTACACTGTGGAGTGCTAGTGTAGTACCATGTAAATAATACCTTAAGGATGTACACGGCACTACACTGTGGAGTGCTAGTGTAGTACCATGTGAATATTACCTTAAGGATGTACATGGCACTACACTGTGGAGTGTTAGTGTAGTACCATGTGAATATTACCTTAACGATGTACACGGCACTACACTGTGGAGTGTTAGTGTAGTACCATGTGAATATTACCTTAACGATGTACACGGCACTACACTGTGGAGTGTTAGTGTAGTACCATGTGAATATTACCTTAACGATGTACACGGCACTACACTGTGGAGTGTTAGTGTAGTACCATGTGAATATTACCTTAACGATATACACGGCACTACACTGTGGAGTGTTAGTGTAGTACCATGTGAATATTACCTTAAAGATGTACACGGCACTACACTGTTGAATGTTAGTGTAGTAACATGAGAATATTACCTTAAGGATGTACACGGCACTACACTGTGGAGTGTTAGTGTAGTACCATGTAAATATTACCTTAAGGATGTACGCGGCACTACACTGTGGAGTGTTAGTGTAGTAACATGAGAATATTACCTTAAGGATGTACATGGTACTACACTGTGGAGTGTTAGTGTAGTACCATGTAAATATTACCTTAAGGATGTACATGGCACTACACTGTGTAGTGCTAGTGTAGTACCATGTGAATATTACCTTAAGGATGTACATGGCACTACACTGTGGAGTGCTAGTGTAGTACCATGTTAATATTACCTCAAGGATGCACATGGCACTACACTGTGGAGTGCTAGTGAGTACCATGTAAATATTACCTTAAGGATGTACACGGCACTACACTGTGGAGTGCTAGTGTAGTACCATGTGATTATTTTGCCGTTTAACCAGCTGTAGTTCAATCCAAACTAACTAACAAAATCACTGCCACAAATATTTCTATAAAATGAGATAATTATTTTTAAGTAATCACTAATAGTACAATCAAGTGTACAATCCTACAAAATGACTTCAACAATTTCCTCTTTATGTTTTATTGTTACTTTATTTACTGTGTAGTTTAGCTTTTTGTAAGCGCTTTATTAACAAATATTTATTACACTAATAAGTACTATCACTGATTTTATACGCTCACATTGATTTCTCTCACAATGTAAATATTTTTTCTAAAATTTTCAGCTGTTTTGTGGACCACTGTGGAGCGCTAGTGTAACTCCATGTTAATAAAATGAAGTTTAAACCAGCTGTGGTTGCCGGCCTGTAAGCAAAAAAATTACAAGCACAAATATTTCTAATAGATGAAATATCTATTGTAGGTGTAAATAAACATAGGTTTTAGTGGTATACTATTTTTAATTTTAACAAATGATATACAATATTTTCATTTTAAGGATTTCGGGTCAGATAGGACTTTTACAATAATGTATGTAAATCATGGTGAGTTTCGCAGTAGAATGATTAATGAGAGGTTAAAAGTACTCTGGGTCCTGAGGGACTAACAAATCACTCAGGAGAGGGAACGTGGTGGAGCAAAATGTGTAACTTTTCAATTCTTTAAATCCTATACTAGTAAAACTAGCTTAATTTACGTTTTAAAACGAATAAAATAACTATTTTATTTAATCCACTCCTCGTGCAACTGCATATATCATTAATTTGTCTTTACTGTACATCTAAGCTGAAAATTAATAAGGTATTTAAATTATAAGAACATTTCCTACATTTAGTAACACGAGAATATAAGTCACTAAGTTTCTCTAAAACAGCTTCTTGTCAGCAAAAATGATTATAAAATACACGGATTGATAATATGTAAATAACCAAATTACAAGGCCATAATAGCCTCAATTAACTTAAAATATATTTTATATCATAATCTATTAAGTTCTAACGTTAAAAAAATCTTTTAGAAAAATAGACGCTTATTACGCAGAAATGTGTGTTTTTTAATTGTATTTAAATAACATACATTAAATCTCAGTCTGGTTTGACATTTCATTTTGGTTCAATATATATAGTAGTATTGCTTAATATATACAGAAAGACGGACTAATAGAATAGTTTGCTGTTATACAACTGTACATGTGAATCATATGCAAGTAAAAGTATCATTTATTTATTTATTTTTATTTACTTATTCATAAGACGCTGATCGTCAAGATATGGACGAATCTGGATTTCGAATGAGTGTGATGAGTGTAGGTGAGCGAATGTAGTCATTGTTACAAACTAAAGCCGATTATTCCTTAGAAAGTGTCATTAATTAATAGCCCAATGACAAATGAACAGCCGGTGACTATCAGCTGATCCTTCTCAAAATGTATTGACTCTGATTGGGATCGAACTGAGAACCTTAAGCACATGAAGCTGGGATTGAACCAACTACGCTACCGACCAATTAATTATTATCAGGCAAGTGAACGTACAATACTAAAACATAATTCACCCATTGCAATATACAGTTTGTCAACTATGCACCCTAACTCCATTGCACAGTGCACAGAATACTATATAATCCACCAGCCAATCCTAAGGGCCCAGAAGCATATCCTGCCCTTTGACACTATACACAAAGCAACACACTTACTACAACAGACAGCAAACAACTTATGTTCAAGGTTATAAACTCCATTACCGTGTACATTTACATGTATTACACAAATGCCTCACATGTCACCTGATTAACTGAACAAAATAATAAAAAAGTAAATATATATATATATATATATATATATTAGTGTTATATAAATAATTAAATAAAACCATGTTTTTATAATGGAGTAATACGTTCTTGAATGTATAAAGTTTTAATTAACATGCCCTCAGTTGTCTAATGGAAGTAGACAAAACTGTTGTCTAATGGATGTAGACAAAACTGTTGTCCATATTCCCGATTGATATGTATTATTTATTAGCAAGAGAATATCATTTATGAGTTTTTGTTTGAATACGTTGCATTATTTTGTCTTCCAAATATAATAATAGTATTTTATTCACAACGATATTCCATATCAATTGTGGTAGGCATTGGAAAGTGTTTATAGACGACAGAAGAGGGAAAAATTAAGTTAAATCCATAGGGACTAATAAATCCATTACAAGAGATGATATTTTTGGAGAACGGTGAAACTTTATTGGTTTTTGACAGCCTCCCCCAATAGACCACCCAGGAGAGAACATCAGAGGGATATTTAGTGACCAAGGGACGCCATTAAAATACGTATTAAGGAAAGTACAGTACATTTGTAGAAGAAATAAGGATTCCACATAAAACTACGTAATAACGTAATTTTATACATTTAATTTTTTTTTTAATTAAAAAGAAATAAATTTACTACTACCTGAAAACATATTTAGAACACGTATAGAGATATTATCTTAATAGCAAGAGTGATCTAATTTACTTTCAGAATATACAAAGTGACTTAAAATATGTGTCATAAACTTATAACGAAAAACTCTTTAATCTATATGAAAATGGTCAAAACTCTATATCACCAAGGTACATGTAAGAAGTTCATTAAAATGTTTAATGTCATCCCTGTGAATGATGGGCCAAAACTGGTGGTTTCTGATTTCAATTACAAGTTTGTAACAAAACTAAATATAACATAGTTCATATAAAATAAGCTCTTTTACAAAACCAATTTTGTTGCTACAAATATTATTTAAACTCTTTGTAGTAGTTTTTAATGTTAGAGCAAAACGTTAAATTTCATCATCTACGATCAAAACTTTAATTGGTGCTATTTTTAAAATAATAAACATGAACATTAAAAATAAAATTATTCGTTAAAATTGTTGTCAAATGATACATTATATTATATCTCAACATTATTAATCTGAAGAAATAGAAACATGTGCAGGAGGAGGTAGCCATTCGTAGAGTCATCTTACCGCATTACATGTGCAGGAGGAGGTAGCCATTCGTAGAGTCATCTTACCGCATTACATGTGCAGGAGGAGGTAGCCATTCGTAGAGTCATCTTACCGCATTACATGTGCAGGAGGAGGTAGTCATTCGTAGAGTCATCTTACCGCATTACATGTGCAGGAGGAGGTAGCCATTCGTAGAGTCATCTTACCGCATTACATGTGCAGGAGGAGGTAGCCATTCGTAGAGTCATCTTACCGCATTACATGTGCAGGAGGAGGTAGCCATTCGTAGAGTCATCTTACCGCATTACATGTGCAGGAGGAGGTAGCCATTCGTAGAGTCATCTTACCGCATTACATGTGCAGGAGGAGGTAGTCATTCGTAGAGTCATCTTACCGCATTACATGTGCAGGAGGAGGTAGTCATTCGTAGAGTCATCTTACCGCATTACATGTGCAGGAGGAGGTAGCCATTCGTAGAGTCATCTTACCGCATTACATGTGCAGGAGGAGGTAGTCATTCGTAGAGTCATCTTACCGCATTACATGTGCAGGAGGAGGTAGCCATTCGTAGAGTCATCTTACCACATTACATGTGCAGGAGGAGGTAGCCATTCGTAGAGTCATCTTACCGCGTCACTTTGCATCAGAACGCATATGAAGGTTTACTTCCATCAAATGTATGTTTTGGCTTAAAATAACATGTTCAAAGGGCCTTAAATTGATCTTAAGACCTTAATTGACTCAGCGGTTAAGTAAAGACACGTTCAACAACAATCATGTCAACATACACAATGAATCAACTAGGAGCACAACTAAGGGCTCAGATTGGTCATAAATCTCAGAGTTATGATTTCTTCTCTCCTAATGGAACTATACGTCCAAAATAGTCACGGGCTATGTAACGTTGGCTAAATAATTGTAAAAACATGCAGCCATGACATTCTAAAATGGTCGAATGGAAGCATGCTATTGTACAAATATCCTAAATGATTCCGTAAACTTTGTTATACATTGTTGTGTTTAAAAACCTAACGAAATATCAAAATATTTTAAAATTCTAATATTAAAGGGTATTTATATTCTATAATATAAAGAAACATGTTCTCGTTTATAAAATTATCTGGATGTATAATAATCCTAATGTAATATGAAATAAACTTTTAAGAAAGTTGCACAAAACGTCTTGAGAGATGAAATTCATTGAGCTGAGTGGATGGAGCTAGTTGTCCTTTGTAAGTACGTTGCGCCAGCATAGAGCTTGTTCTGAGAATGCTTTCTGTAGATTAGAAAATTCAAAGAAAGTTTTTTTTGGCTTAGTAATAATAATAAATACATTTTAATACACATCCTATAAACTAGATCATGAAAGCTCTTTAACTAAACGACTCGTATATTGTCGAACATGGAAAAAACTAAAATCAACTTTTTATGTTTAAAGTGAGCGTGCTCGTTTGGAAAGATCATGCATTCTTCTAAACTTGCTTGTTTTATTAAGTATGTATATGTATATATATATATATATATATATATATATATATATATATATATACATATTGTTTTAGATAAACAATAGTTGAATAGTTGTTCAATTACAAATAATCATCTCTTTTACTCTACAAATTTTATCACTATAAAACAACATTTCCTGTTCAATATAAAACAAAATACTGTTTGGTATCCTTGATGGCATTGAGTTAGTTATAGATTTATCAATTATATTTTGCTCCCCATAAACCTTACAAAAGAAGTAATGATAAAATATTTATTTTAAATGTATGAAACAAGCTACTTTAACTAGTATTAAAAAATGTTAAATGAATATTTTAAGTGGCTTCACAATGATTTAAAGGTAAAAAAAATCACTAAAGTTTAACTGTCCACCTAACCATAACATAATCTTCATAAATAGCATATCATGGAGTTCAAAATACACTGCAGATACTTTTTATTTTACAGTCAAAATATTGTATGAAATAACACATAAAACATATATATATATTGTAAAATGTAAAAAGTTTATAAAATTACTTATTGGGATGTATAAGTTACTTAATTACATTTCTCTTTATATCTGAATCGAATCCTCTATACATAAACAAAAAAATTAAATACAAACATTAATACAGTAAATAATTCAAGAATTATATATGTGCCGTAAAAATTACGAAAAACATTTAAAGTTTTTACTACAACTGTATTTTAACGAATAATATCCGCTATGATTAATGATTATATTTGTTTTTGGAATAAGTATTTAAGATGTAACTTCATAAATATAGCTGATTTATATTTCAAAATCACGCAATATACGTATTAGACTATTGTTTCACATTCAGAAAGTGGGACTACTGGGATTTAATATAAAAATAACATTTAATCCGTTCATTAATGAATATTTCAGAAACCAATTCTTGACGGTATGTATTTTTTGTGATGGTGTTCATTACTGATTTATGTTAAATAGCTACACATCACTTAGTTTTTTTTAATTTTATACTTCGGCCATACAGTCTGAAACCATTTTCAAACATTTAACAACATGAATAGTTAGTTATTAATAAAATATAACTTAATTAGATCATAAGTTTCTTAAAATATTTAACAGATGATTTGATCAATGAAAATAGTTGATTATATACTATATAAATTTTGATAAAAATTGTTTAATCACTTATTAATTTTGAATTTTATTTAACACTTCTGATTTAATAATAGGCAGGTATATTGACCATAAGTTGGCACTAGGTTGCGAAATGCAGCTTTCTACAGCAATACATGCTGCTTCTTTTATTGTTCTTTCTTTCCATTTACTTTCTTTATATACTAAATTGGAAATTTACTAAGAAAATTAAACCATACAATCAAAGTCAAGAAACCAAAAATGTTGTTTACAAAATTCCTTGTCAATGTGATTTAAATTATTTTGGACAAACATCTCGACCATTAAAAAGGAGAATACAAGAACATAAAAACAGCATAAAAATCAATTGCAAAACTATTCTAAACTTTCAGATCAAGTTTTGGTGGAAGAGCACAAGGTTCAATAGACAACAGTAAGTATAGTATATAAAGAAAGTAAATGGAAAGAAAGAACAATAAAAGAAGCAGCATGTATTGCTGTAGAAAACTGCATTTCACAACATAGTGCCACCTTATCCCCAATATACCTGCCTATTATTAAATTAGAAGTATTAAATAAAATTCAAAATTAATGAGTGACTTAACAATGTTTATCAAAATTTATATAGTATATATTCAACTATTTTCATTGCTAAAATCATCTGTAAAATATTTTAAGGAACATATGATCTACTAATTAATTTATATTTTATTAAAAACTATTTATGCTGTTAAATGTTTGAAAATGGCTTCAGGCTGTATAGCCGAAATATATAATTAAAAAAACGAAGTGATGTGTAGCTATTTAACATAAATCAGTAATTTCAGAAACCCTAATTTATAGGCTTTGTAGATACCTTTTAGTTTTTCAATTCATTCTAAAGCTAACATAACAGATGTTCGAGTTAAAATGGCGTAGGATGTTTTTACATCCTACCCCAAATAAAGATGCAATATCTTAATTTTTATTGATTTGGTTCGGTGCTCATTAGAATTATTGAATTATTAATTTTTACTTTCAATTGTTAAAAAATAAGTTTGCAAAATGGCAGATTTGTTAATTACAATATTATCAAGTACCACAATTATTCCAACATACTAGCTGATAAAAGGTAAAATGTTAAACAAACGTGGAAACAGCATTATATATATACTCATGACCAATTTAACAGACTTAATTAAAATACATTATGCAATTAAGTCTATATATTTTTAAATATATAAATTTTATTGTTTTTCCGTATGAAAATGTATCCTTATGTATTACCAATACACATATAAAACGATCTAAAATATCTTCTATTTCTAGCATTTTTTATTTTTATTTTATTTTTCAATAAAAAAGTAATTTTGGGTTTTTCCAGTACAGACAGCTATCTCGCAGCCTTGACAGTTTAATGCTGTCTACTTTAAATGAGAAATAAATGTTTATCGTGGAGAACTGAACCGTGGGGAGTGATTACTTTCCATTTTATTTTCCGTCACACAAGTATATTGGTGTACTATAAAACAGTTATGGAGCCTCTTTACGCTCGGCGTCAGTGGGGTTTATCCCTCGGGCAGATTGATAAGGTAGTGAGGATCGTATTAATACACAGGAAGATTTTACCCTGTACTGACCTAAGTAATTTATTTTTAAGCCTTTTAAGTACAATGACGCATATATGAACTGTCAAAGGGTAAACATTAAGTGTACTAAAACCTGTTCAAGTCGTTAAAACAGGATAGAACTGGACATAAGTTATTCTGCGCCTACTAGCTGATCAGTGATAGTCTCCGTCGAACTACAGACAAAGTAAGTTTACCTAGTATATATTTAAAAAGCCTACAAAATAAATATATTGTGACAGTGACTTAGATTGAAAATTAATACCTATTTTTTTATAATTATTACAAATAAGTGGGAACCCATTGATATAAAATTTGAAACTCAAATTCTATTACATGATTAATGATAGCTTACCTCATAACTTATATTTAAAGATAATTAATACAACTAAATTTATGTTTAAGTATTGTCACATCAATCGGAATAAAACAGTTCAGCTGAAGATTGTATTACTTTAAATTAATTCAAAATAAGAAACAGTTGTGTTATATTTTGGATGTACATTTTAAGATGAAATGTTGTGAGGACCTACCCACCCTCCTATACACGTACAATTGTGAGGACCTACCCACCCTGCCATACACGTATAGTTGTGAGGACCCAATCTCCCAAACATGTACAGTTGTAAGGATCCACCCACCCTCTCACAACGTACAGTTATGAGGACCCATCCACCCTTCTATCCATACACATACAGTTATGAGATACACATACAGATCAATAACGTACCCTTCAGACCAATCACGTACCCTTCGGGTCAAAAAAGTACCATTCAGGCTAATCACGTACCCTTCAGGTCAGTAACGTATTTTTTACGTTAACCATGTACTCTTCAAGTCAATCACGTGCCCTTCAAATCAATAATGTGTCACCAATGTACTTCAGGTCAAAAATATTCTACAGATCACCAATGTACTGTGACTTTTTTATGTCCTAATTTATAAATAATTAATCGCTATGTGGGTTTTACAAATAAGCAACACGATATACTAAACAATTACTAAATTTATTGAATCTATAAAATTAACTTATTAAAATTAAATGGGTTATTTCCTTAACTTTAAACTATTGTGAAAAGTACAATTTACTATTAGGCCTACTGTTACAGTTAAACTAATTTATATTTACAATCTTAGATGGCATCAATAAATGGCAATCAATTACAACTACTAATTGCAAAGTGACTTTACTAGATTCCCTTCTTTTAATTACAATTCCTAGCTCTATAAAGTGGCTTTCCTAGGTTCTCTACTATTATTTACAATTACTGACTATAAAGTGACTCTACTAGATTTCCTACTATCTACAGTCCAATGTTAACAGTTCACTCACAGTTTCTTCAGTGTCCCTTCAGAAGTCGTCCACAAGTACCGCACTGCTCCTTCGTTGATCCCCACAACGAACCACTGACCGGTAACTTCTCCGTAGACCACTTCACTATACACGGACACTTCACTCGCACTGCAGAACTCGCGCACTGTCGCCGCAAACACCCGGGCTGAAGGCTCTAGACTCACTGACTCGCGCTGGTATGCCGGTCCGTATATATAACCTGCAGATCTCTATCCAGAAGCTTCTTGAATTCCCCAGCGCCCGAAGTTCCATGACAGAGCTAGCTCGTCAACCGAGAACAGTCTAGAAAGTTCATTGATGAGGTAGGGGCGTTCATGCGTAAGCCACTGTGCCCCAAAGGTTGTAAACAAGCAGGGCAGGTGGTCAGCGACCCATCCATTACTTCCGCATCACCGGTTCACAGGATGGAGGCCACTCTGGATGTCACAGTACCTTTATGATCACCAAGCATCCCTCAGGTCAACGATATATTCTTTGGATTCAGGGCAACAATGTATCCTTCATGTACTACCATTGTTGCATGAATGGTGTTCCATTGTTGGTATCAACGGTGTGTACCATTGATTAGGATCAATGGTAAAAGCAGGCGCATATATCAACTAAAAAGGCAGTGCTTCTGTTGTTTGGTTTTATTTGTTAGGAGTAGTAATACTGTTAACCCATTTAAAGTTAGGTTACATCATTAGGAATTCTTTAATCAAGGCTTGAATTACCAAAAGTTGTGAAGAATTGTTCATAGTATAACAGTTATAAATATAGTAACACCCTATCTACACTTCTTTATGGAAACATTCCCATTACTTCATTTCAATGAGATATCGTGTTTAATGTTTACCTAAGGGTTATTTAAAATTAACCCTGTAAAATAACATTTAGATTCGTAGTAGGCCTAAACAATATATTTTATTTACGTAAGTCATGGAGAATGGCAGAGTGGACACAAATGTTATTAAAAGTACTAAATATTTAAATATGCACAGTTAAGCTAATATCTTACAGACAATAACGTACAATTATAAATCTTTTATTGTTAATAAATAACATTTTTTTAACACTCTAAGCAACACAAAAAATAAAGTAAAAACTATCTGATTTGTTATATATTTTGGTATTCTGAATTGATCTTAGTTGGCTATGTAAACATTTTCTGATTCAATGCTTATACCGTTTCCTTGAGTGTTGAGCCAATGGTGGAAAGTGCCTGGAGCTCCAATATGGCTGTTGTCGATGTATTTGAGAGTGTTGTATTTTCACTTTCATGAGATGTATTTCATGTATAAGATGTTATTTCACCTACTTTTTTCGACATTTTTACTTAAGAGGCTATTGTTGTACTCTTAAGTAAAATATTTTTGTACTCTTTAGTAATATTATTTTTTATTATTATGACAACGTATTATTCTTTGAGATTTCTTTTGTATACATCTTTATCTGCTAAACACACTAAATATATAGGATAATAGAATGATTGATATTGCATGTGTTTATTTATTCTCTTGAAAGTATAAAGAAAGTAATTGTTTCCACAATCAAGTTTTGAACAAACGTACTGTTAATAATAATGATTTTGTTTGTAAAACATTTGTTTAGAGTTCTTTATGCACTTTAAGTTGTGTAGTAATCATCACAGATTCCCAATCTTCTTCACTGCCAATGTTATTTTAAGACTATCAGTAAGAATTATTATTATTTGTAATAATATATTTAAGAACAATATATCGACTTTATATTGAAAAAAAATATCATAATCGGTTTAAGTATTTTCTATTTCAAATATTTATATTATAAATGTTACCAATGCCTTACCACAGCATTAAAAAGCCAAACACAAATTTGTTCATAGTTTCAGTCCTTGCATAAGAACTATTCAGATCATCATTGCTTTAATGAGCATGGCCACTTTTTTAAAATTTTGTCTGGTAAAATTAATTTTCACATTTAATATTATGAAGATGTTGCGTGTATAGAAATTCTAAAATGCACACTATCATATCACTGAAAAGCAATAATTGAAAGTCTCAAAGATAAATGAATTAACGTGATTCATGAAATAAAAAATATACTTCATAAATATAATTGACTTAATTTTTGGATAAAACTACAAACATAAACACAAAGCGAAATATCAAGATTCATATTAACACTAACACTTTAAAGAATTTTAGACAAATCCTAGACACAGTCCATAGGAAGGATGCACTCACCCTACACAGTCCATAGGAAGGATGCACTCACCCTACACAGTCCATAGGAAGGATGCACTCACCCTACACAGTCCATAGGAAGGATGCACTCACCCTACATAGTCCATAGGAAGGATGCACTCACCCTACACAGTCCATAGGAAGGATGCACTCACCCTACACAGTCCATAGGAAGGATGCACTCACCCTACACAGTCCATAGGAAGGATGCACTCACCCTACACAGTCCATAGGAAGGATGCACTCACCCTACACAGTCCATAGGAAGGATGCACTCACCCTACACATACAGAAGTATTGACTCACTCACCCTACACATACAGAGGTATTGACTCACACACCCTACACATACAGAGGTATTGACTCACTCACCCTACACATACAGAGGTATTGACTCACACACCCTACACATACAGAGGTATTGACTCACACACCCTACACATACAGAGGTATTGACTCACTCACCCTACACATACAGAAGTATTGACTCACACACCCTACACATACAGAGGTATTGACTCGCTCACCCTACACATACAGAGGTATTGACTCACACACCCTACACATACAGAGGTATTGACTCACACACCCTACACATACAGAGGCATTGACTCACTCACCCTACACATACAGAAGTATTGACTCACACACCCTACACATACAGAGGTATTGACTCACACACCCTACACATACAGAAGTATTGACTCACAAACCCTACACATACAGAAGTATTGACTCACACACCCTACACATACAGAGGTATTGACTCACTCACCCTACACATACAGAAGTATTGACTCACTCACCCTACACATACAGAAGTATTTACTCACACACCCTACACATACAGAGGTATTGACTCACACACCCTACACATACAGAGGTATTGACTCACACACCCTACACATACAGAAGTATTGACTAACACACCCTACACATACAGAAGTATTTACTCACACACCCTACACATACAGAAGTATTTACTCACACACCCTACACATACAGAAGTATTTACTCACACACCCTACACATACAGAAGTATTGACTCACACACCCTACACATACAGAGGTATTGACTCACACACCCTACACATACAGAAGTATTGACTCACACACCCTACACATACAGAGGTATTGACTCACACACCCTACACATACAGAAGTATTGACTCACACACCCTACACATACAGAAGTATTTACTCACACACCCTACACATACAGAAGTATTTACTCACTCACCCTACACATACAGAAGTATTTACTCACTAACCCTACACATACAGAAGTATTTACTTACTTGCCCTACACATACAGAAGTATTGACTCACACACCCTACACATACAGAAGTATTTACTCACTCACCCTACACATACAGAAGTATTGACTCACACACCCTACACATACAGAAGTATTTACTCACTCGCCCTACACATACAGAAGTATTGACTCACACACCCTACACATACAGAAGTATTTACTCACTCACCCTAAACATACAGAAGTATTTACTCACTCACCCTACACATACAGAAGTATTTACTCACTCACCCTACACATACAGAAGTATTTACTCACTCACCCTACACATACAGAAGCATTTACTCACTCACCCTACACATACAGAAGTATTGACTCACACACCCTACACATACAGAAGTATTGACTCACACACCCTACACATACAGAAGTATTGACTCACACACCCTACACATACAGAAGTATTGACTCACACCCTCTACACATACAGAGGTATTGACTCACACACCCTACACATACAGAGGTATTGACTCACACACCCTACACATACAGAGGTATTTACTCACTCACCTTACACATACAGAAGTATTGACTCACACACCCTACACATACAGAAGTATTGACTCACACACCCTACACATACAGAAGTATTGACTCACACACCCTACACATACAGAGGTATTGACTCACACACCCTACACATACAGAGGTATTTACTCACACACCCTACACATACAGAGGTATTGACTCACTCACCCTACACATACAGAAGTATTGACTCACTCACCCTACACATACAGAGGTATTGACTCACACACCCTACACATACAGAGGTATTGACTCACTCACCCTACACATACAGAAGTATTGACTCACACACCCATCCATACATATACAGTAGTTTTGATCAACCTGCCTAACTATACACGAACGGTTATTTGATCAACCCACCCACCCATACACTAACAGTAGTTTTGATCCACCCATCCATTTAAACATGTATAGTTGATCAATTCAACCACTTATACCATTCATACGCGAACAGTGATACTGACCCTTCCATCCATTTATACACGAACTTGTAGTTAGTAGTGAGGTTGAACAAAAATGCATCCTAAATAATGTGAAACTTACTTTAGTATTAGCCTTTAATAAAGCTGTTTAGAGACAACTAAATGTTCTCCAGTTAAGAACTGTATGAAAGTAGCATTCGAGTATGTACTACTCTTTAATATGTACTATGTATACCGTAAATGTATAATCTCTAAGATAACTGAACATTATAAAAGTGTGGATTTTACAAATGAAAGATCATTGTAAATTAGTGGTATGTGCATGAAAGAAGACGGCAGTTATCAATAACTTTAATAACAAAAGTATTAGTTTGTAAATTATATAATTATTATGGTTGTAATATTGGATTAGTTGTTACAATATTTAAAAAGTAAATTATAAGTAATCCTGTAAGTAACTAGTAAAGTTTAGATTTTTTTAATTGTGAAGGATATTTTTTGTAAATTTTTACTATTTATAGCTTTGTAAATCCTAATTGCATCACGTTTGAAATAATTATAATTTAAATGTCTATTTTCTTCATGTCCATATAGTTATGTAAACATGTTAAAACATGATAAAAAGTTAAGTGTTAAACATATTAAAAAGTTATATAGGCAACATTTTAAGTTTCTAATGTCCATTTATCTACAAATATATTAAGTGTGTGACAGATTTGAAATAGAATAAATCAATGAATTAGTCCCAGCGGTTTGACGGGTCAGTTTATTAAGAGAGATAAACCAGAACCGTCTCAAGTAAGGGTGGTCTACAACAACTGTCTCAACGGCTCTTGAAACTTGCTGTCCTTTTTAAAATACGTTTCAAGTATGAGGGGCTGTTTTTGAATGTATTATGGAGCGAGTGATTGATTTTTCTGTGGGAAATTCAGCTGAGTTTGGTTGGATGGTAAATAATGCGGTGGGGAGATTTGGGTAAATGACAATGGAGGGGAAGAGTCACGACAGTTTCGATTTTGTATAGCTAACAGTAAGTTGTAGATACATGAAATATTATAATTTTATTTTGCCAAAAAAGATCTATTTTCTGGCCGAATAATGTATTGAGGCGTTAAACAAAATTAAATTCTAATAACCTTATTCAAAACTAATTTATTATGTAGTGTGAAAAGTGTAATTTAATATTTAGAGCTTATTGGTCAATATTCAATTTAATAGAGAAACTTAAGTTTTCATTTAAAGGTGATAATAATTAGTGACAAATTTTACACAAAAGTGCTGCTGGATTTCAGCATTATGATGTCATATCCTCCCCCTTCTGCATAAAGATTTAACTATATAAACAAGTAAGTACCTATCTGTTTAACAAGAGGGTATTCTAGTTATGCTTATGTTTAACAAGCTATTGGAACAGCAACAGTGAACATAAAATAATAAATAAAACAAATGTAAAGAAATCTAATAGTGTCAGAACAATGAATAAGCGTAGGAGGTGTTCAGGTCTCTAGAGGCACACAGGGGTCTCGTGGTAGGAGGTGTTCAGGTCTCTAGAGGCACACAGGGGTCTCGTGGTAGGAGGTGTTCAGGTCTCTAGAGGCACACAGGGGTCTCGTGGTAGGAGGTGTTCAGGTCTCTAGAGGCACACACGGGTCTCGTGGTAGGAGGTGTTCAGATCTCTAGAGGCACACAGGGGTCTCGTGGTAGGAGGTGTTCAGGTCTCTAGAGGCACACGCGGGTCTCGTGGTAGGAGGTGTTCAGGTCTCTAGAGGCACACACGGGTCTCGTGGTAGGAGGTTTTCAGGTCTCTAGAGGCACACAGGGGTCTCGTGGTAGGAGGTGTTCAGGTCTCTAGAGGCACACGCGGGTCTCGTGGTAGGAGGTGTTCAGGTCTCTAGAGGCACACACGGGTCTCGTGGTAGGAGGTGTTCAGATCTCTAGAGGCACACAGGGGTCTCGTGGTAGGAGGTGTTCAGGTCTCTAGAGGCACACAGGGGTCTCGTGGTAGGAGGTGTTCAAGTCTCTAGAGGCTCACAGGGGTCTCGTGGTAGGAGGTGTTCAAGTCTCTAGAGGCTCACAGGGGTCTCGTGGTAGGAGGTGTTCAAGTCTCTAGAGGCTCACAGGGGTCTCGTGGTAGGAGGTGTTCAAGTCTCTAGAGGCTCACACGGGTCTCGTGGTAGGAGGTGTTCAAGTCTCTAGAGGCACACACGGGTCTCGTGGTAGGAGGTGTTCAAGTCTCTAGAGGCACACACGGGTCTCGTGGTAGGAGGTGTTCAGGTCTCTAGAGGCACACACGGGTCTCGTGGTAGGAGGTGTTCAGATCTCTAGAGGCACACAGGGGTCTCGTGGTAGGAGGTGTTCAGGTCTCTAGAGGCACACAGGGGTCTCGTGGTAGGAGGTGTTCAGGTCTCTAGAGGCTCACAGGGGTCTCGTGGTAGGAGGTGTTCAAGTCTCTAGAGGCTCACAGGGGTCTCGTGGTAGGAGGTGTTCAAGTCTCTAGAGGCTCACACGGGTCTCGTGGTAGGAGGTGTTCAAGTCTCTAGAGGCTCACAGGGGTCTCGTGGTAGGAGGTGTTCAAGTCTCTAGAGGCTCACACGTGTCTCGTGGTAGGAGGTGTTCAAGTCTCTAGAGGTACACAGGGGTCTCGTGGTAGTTGTTAAAAATACTACTTTCATCAAAGTAACGTAAAAGAAAAATAGGAGAAAGAATCGCTGGAAGTAAATCTCTGTTAGTCATGTCACATAAATAGGGTGGTGAAGTTATTGATGTCAAATGATATTCCCCAAATAGTTTATTTATTTAAAAATTGGTTAATAGGTATTATACGTTAATACGACACACTTTTACTATGTTTCATAATATAGATCAGGAAACTTGGTTTATAAGATAACACTTAAAAATCGTAAAAATAGTAATAGCAACAGTGTTAGTCCATAAGTAACGTAGTTTATATAAATTAGGCTGTATCAGTCAATAAAGGCTCCGACTTATGGATTAGAAAGTATCCGACTATCAAAGTGAGTAATAAAATATATTGTATCAGTTGGATTTATGGAATATTTAATTCAATTCACTCACGAGATGAACTCACCACAAACGTCGAAGACGAACTGAATCCATTTGGCAAGTTTATACGTGGTGAGTGGTGGGGAAACTCCCACCGAGAGGTTTCTAGATGGACTGTGGAAGGTGTTTGGGGCGGATTCTGTGGTAATTGTTTGTAAAACCCCCCTTATTATTACATTCTGTTGTGTTTTTAAAATATGTTTTTGTTGGTTTGATTTTTTTCACATGACGAATCTCCAAGCTAGTGTTACGGGGTATAAGGTCAAAAAAATTTCTAAGTGGATCAAGGGCACAAGCCTGATTGATGCTGGTGTATAAGTTGTGTATAAATTTGATGTGTCCTATGTTTAATGTTGTGAGTGTTCTGGGACGTTCCCCCAACCTAGTATTCCAGGGGACAAAGCAAATAGATGCTCTCTCCAAGCGGACCTAGGGGCACCGGCGTCTCAGCTTTATTGGGTGAGGTGACAGGTCTTGCTATATGTAGTGTATGCGTTGATTGTCCGTCGTTGAAATGAGAACCAAACAGAGGTAACCAAAGTGTTCCTACCTCTATACTACTCTGGCTGTTTGGATCATAGTTTAATTTAATTGAATTCCCTTTTATAAACTTTCTTGTATAGTAGTGTGGCTCATGTTATAGTATTTTTGCCTCATTCCTTAAAAACTTCTTGAAAGTTCACTCTCCGATGCATGATTAGCTAATTTATAATTTGTGTTTCAACATTTCTGTGTTGTTTTTATACTCATTTATGTGCATATATAGTGAGCGTTTAGTTTCTCCTAGATATTCCGTTTCAATTCCCATTTTATACTGTAGATCCAATTTATGGAGATTGGTATTCATTGTATGGTTTTGTCTAGCAAAAATGTTGTCTTAGTATGCTTTGTGACCTCAGCGCTGTTTTTATATTGTATTTACGGGCAATCCGCCTTATTTTCTCAGATACTTTGTTAATGACTAGGATATTAATTTATGCTGCTGGTTTGTCTTCTTTTTGTTTTTGTGCTATTTACATTTTGTTATAAACTTTGAAGTGTAAACATTATTTTTTAGATCATGAGCTATGTTTTCAAATTCATCATTTAGGTTTGCTTTATCCACACAAACAGTTTTAACTCTGTCAAAGAGAGAGGATACTACTCCTTCTTTCATAGGTTTACTGTGGTAGGACCTTGATCTTTAGTACCTGCCTGTGTGTACCTTTTCCCATAAACGTTTGTACTCGTATTTGTGGGAATTACTGCCAATTAGCCCCCTACTCAGACGCCTCGTATATCTGATTTTTTTATCTTGTATCTTAAAAGACTAGTTTGATGCAGCCACAAGGAAAAAACTAAAATCTTTTCAAAACACTAAGATATATAAAAAAGAAGATGTTTCGAACAACTATACGACCCCCCCCCCCAATCACCTTTCACAGTCCACCTACTATGTAGGCATTGCTTGGAGCGAGTTCCCCCACTATTCACCACGGATCGCCTTGTCACAGGGATTCAGTCCCTCCTTGACGCTCGTTATGAGTTCATTTCGTGAGAGTAGTGATGCGAGGAACCCGGTCAACTCTGTCCCCCGTCCTAGTGAAGTTGGAAATCTGGTTTGATGAGTTAACTCTTTTTATTTTTGATAACCAGTCCTGAGTTTGTTGATAGCTTTCATATTGTGTTTTACATTTTGTATAATTGTGTTATGTATGTTGTTTTTAACATGTGACTTTCTTAATAGTCCACAGTAGTTTTTAAGCATGTAGTTTTGTACTGTTTTCTTGAATTAGTATAGCTTAAGAAAAAAGGAAGAAAAACAGTTTGGACATTTTTGTTGCACTGTTCCAACGAGTCAGTGTTTTACAACTACTCGTTACTTTGTTGGAAAAGTAAAACAAAAATTTAAGAAGTATAACATCTCCAACGAATCAAAGATTTTCAAACAACTGTGTCAAATAGTTCGATAATGCCTAAGGTAGTAAGTAACATATGAAGGCAATATGACTTTGTTAAACATGTCAAATGGATGTGTTTGTTCCTTAAAACACTTGAAGCATTGGAAATCTCCAAATATAAATCACGAGCAATCCAATGCCAACAAATAAATTTCAAACAACAGTATTTATTTTATTTATTATAGAATTTATAAACGTATGTTACCAAAGAAGGATAGTATGAAATTAAACCAATTAATAGATTTAATTAATTATCGGCCAATTCAATGTATATTATTATCCATTAACATAACTAGTATAAGTACCTGAAGATATTTCACGACTTGTAATTGTTACTTAATACTATACGTACCTATGAGTCCTTTCTTATATATAACTAATGATTTCCAGACATATAATCCATTAAATAGGTTTAACAATTCAAAGCAAATATACTGAAATCATCATACTCGTACAAGAAACTTGGTACGTTTGATTTCGTAGAATGAAATGGGGCTTTGTGGTGCAAAGAATGGAGGGGACAGGGGGCTAATAGCTTTATCCGGTCGTGATTCACAAACGGTTCACGCCGAGTGCACAAATTCACTCTGACGAATAGAATAGTAAAAATGCCATAAAGCATCATCCCAGGACCCTTTTGAAAGTGGGAGGGGAGGGAAGACCGCACTGGACCATCAATTACTCACACTAGCACGTGCGTGTGGTTCTTACTCACTGAATCACACCCCAGTGATGAACTGTACAATGAAAGTGGACTTAAACCACCTTTAGTTATATTGTTTTCTAAATAATTAGCTTTCAGCTTAAATAAATAAAACTAATCAAGTACAATTTACGCATATTATTCCTTCAAAAGTGAACATACAAAATAACTCGTAGGTTTTAAATATTTAGTTTATATAAAAACATTAAAATCTTCCCTCAATGCTGAACAATTGTAATGCTAACTTAAATGAAATAGTAATATTCTCGGAAAAATCACCCGTTCATATGAAACCTTAATTCTGCTGTTATGGCTGTAACAAGTACTGCTGTTTTAAATAAATCACAGTGCAATAGCTTGGTACTCAAACAATCAAATCAGGTTTATCTATAGACTAACCTAATCGTATGCCTGACTCGTTACAAACAGAACATAAATACTATTTTATGTGCATTATCTTCTTTGAAAGTTGTAATCCATCCACATTAATTCTGAAGAAACTCTACTAACCATGAGTACACCAACTCGACCTTCACAAGAAGTAGGAAGAGATTATATCAGTTGTTTGGAAAAGTGTCCAAAAATCAAATAAAACATCCTTTATTTCCATAAAACAATTTCTTGCATTAGCATAAGTCAAAAACAAATGCTCATGTATAAAAGAAAACAGGTTATAGTATTAATTAAAAAATAATAATAATAGTAATAATGTAAGGAAACACAAACTCAACACCTGTTATAAAATTATAGTACGTGCATCTGCTCTGTAAATTTATGGACGCTGTGAAAGGTTTTTCAACGAGAAACTTTTTTAAATTTTTTTATAAATTTATTTCAGGAGAGCTCTTCTTTTATATCAACTGGAAGGGAGTTAAAAATTTATGGAGTAGTACTTTATTCAATTTTTTTTTAATGAAGTATTATGTTGAAGTAGTTGAACATTTGAATTTGTTCAAAATACGTATGTGGATGATTTGGAAACAGTGTTAAACTGTTTTATGTTATTTATTGAAAATATCAGAGATTTATAAATAAAAATATTTGGAAAAATTAAGATCTTTATAAACATTTTTACATAACTGAAGTCTATTCAAACTATTTAAAAATGATCCTCAAAGCCTTATTTTGCATTTTAAAAACATATTTTGTCCTGAAATTTTCATGACTCCAAACTGGAATGGCATAAATAAGGTGAGAGTAAAAGCAACCTCGTACAATGTCAAAAGTAGTTGTGAGTTTGAATAAAGAGCCAACTTCCTCAGTGCAAATAAGCAAGAACTAAGTTTCAAAATTACTGTATTAATGTGAAAGTCAAATTTCAAATTGAAATTCATGTATAGGCCCAAAAAGCTTACTAATTTCTTACAAGAGACTAAATAATCCCCCAGCATAACTTTTAAGCTGTCCACTTGGATTTCGCATATGTTTAAAGTTCAAAAGATGGGTCTTCTCGACTTTAACAACCATACTATTCGTGGTATTGAGTACTTCAACGAAAGTATTGAGGCAATGACTGAAGAAGCAGTGAACCAGGAAATCAAATACCAAGCAACTATTGAACGATTAGAGGAAAAACTTGCTGAAGCTTATAAACAAGCTGAAAAATGGAAATTACAATATTCAGAAATGCAGAGTATATCTGAAAAACACGACATGGAACAGGCTCAAATCATATGTGGTTACGTTAAAGAAACTAATAAACTTAATAAAATCATATCAAATCTAAAAAAAGAGCCTAGAAAGCGGGAGCAATTTGGAAAGTTTGATAATGAATGAGAAAATCAAAATATAGAAAGCCAAACAGACTTAAATGTTTATACTTACAATGATTTGCAAGCATCGATTACCTCTAGTACAATAACTAAAATACAGGAGCCCCGCCCACCCTTACACGAACAGTGATATTGACCCACCCTTACACGTTCAGTGGTATTGATATTGGTTCAATAATACTGTATATTTAAGGGTGGGTCGACACAACTGTACGTGTATGGGTGGGTGGGTCAACACCAATGTACATGCATGGATGGGTGGGAGGGTCAACACCATTGTACATGTATGTATGGGTGGGTGGGTCAACACCATTGTACGTATAAAGGTGGTGGGTGGGTCAATAATACTGTATATTTAAAAGCGGGAGGGTGGGTCGACACAACTGTACGTGTATGGGTGGGCGGATCAACACCAATGTACATGTATGGATGGGTGGGTGGGTCTCAACACCACTGTACGTATAAGGTTTGGCGGGTGGGTCAAAAATACTGTATGTGTACAAGTCTAACCTATTTGAAGCAGTTACGAAAAGGGACGTAGCATCTGCAAACAGATGTAAGTTTGATTTTTTAACGCAACTTTTTTATGTCGTTTATGAATGTCAGAAAGAGTATAGGTCCCAATACCGAGCCCTGTGGAACTCCCATTTTAAAAGATAAATCTTTAGAATACAGTTTCCTCAAGCAACTCTGATTGTCAAGAAAACTCATTTCTACTCTTTTCGTACGCCCTGTTAGATATGACGAAAACCATTCAAGCGCACAATCCCGGACACCCAGCCTCTGAAGTTTGTTCAATAAAAATGAATGATCAACAGACAGGCCTAATGCACTCATTTTCTTATTAAGAGCTAAACATATTTTATAAATAAAATTAAACATTGCATTAAGGGTACTCTTTTACTTTTAAAAGCCAAAGTCATCCTGGAACATGATGTTGTTTTTATTAAAGAAAGATAAGAGTCTGATTGAAAAAAATCTTCTCAAATACCTTGGAGAATGAAGAAAGGGTAGAAATGGGCCTATAGTTATCACATATTTCCTGACTCGCTTTTTTGTAAACTGGATTTACAATGGCTACTTTTATTAATAAAGTAAGGGAACCATATATAAATGAATCATTTATTATATGGCTTCGTAATTAGGTCAAAACATCGTTTCAAAAATTTAGACGAAACTTCATCTACCCCCGCTGAATTACTTGTTTTCAAAGACATTACAATACTTCTAACTTCATCTGGATCAGTAGTATACAAAAACAGTGATGAACTTAAGAGGGTTCATCGGCAAAAATGGTAAGAGCAGTATCGGCCATAGCTTTAAGATTTTCTGCAATATTAACAAAACAAATTATTAAAGACGATTGCTTTATCGAATGGGCCACTGACGATATCTCCTTTAGAATCAACAATAATAGCCATCGGACACCTAAAATTCTTCTCAGGCACCGGTTTATGAAAACCTGGAGTTTGGCTGTTATTGTTTTTGTAACTTTCCAAGTTTGACAACCATAAAGAAGTACAGAAGTTACATTTGTTCCAAAGATTCTGAGTTTAGTGCTTCTTCTTAGTTGGTTTGATCGCCAAATTGGTGCTAGTTGGGCAAAAACTCCCTTGGCTTTTCTGATCCTCTGTGCCACATCTTTTTCTGTCCCCCCTGACGTAGATACTATACTTCCAAGATAGACAAACTCTTCCACTCTCTCAATGACCTTGCCATTCAGCTCCAGTTGTTGGTTGTCCCTTTCATTTATTCTCATTTCTTTAGTTTTTTCCAAATTAATTTTTAAACCAACTTTTTTCCCTTCTCTGTCAAGATCTCTGAGCTTATCTTCCATATCTATTCTTCTATGAGCAATAATGCACAAGTCATCGGCGAAATCTATGTCTTCGAGTCTATCAGTGAGTCCCCACCGCAGTCCTCTGGGCCTTCTTGCTATTTTCCTCATCACTCCATCCAAAACCATTAGGAAGATGATTGGCGACAACAAACAACCCTGCCTAACCCCAGTCTTTATACTGAATGAATCTGACAGTTTTCCCTCATGTACTATCTGGCATTTGTAATCTTCATAAATAAGTTGGATGAGATTGATTATTTTCTTTGGGACTCCAAAATATTTTAAAGCTTTCCATATCGATTGCCTGCTAATAGAATCGAAAGCTTTTTCAAAGTCAACAAAGGACAGGTATAATGGTGTTTGATATTCGGAACTTTGTTCAATTACTATCCTTAAGGTAGTAATCATATCTATACATGAATAGTCCCTTCTAAAACCCGCTTGCTCTCTCCTTAATTTGGTGTCCACTACTTCTTTGATTCTGTTGAGAATTATTCTTGTTAGTATTTTACTTGGCACTGAAAGCAATGTAATCCCTCTCCAATTAGTACAGAGTGATGTGTCCCCTTTCTTTGTTTTTGTTATAATTTTTTGTTATAATAAACAATAATAATTTTTTGTTTTTGTTATTTGAAGTTTCTCCTTTATCTTTCCTGAAGCTCCTCCTTACCTCTCTGTGTTTTGCATTATAGACATTCAAAGCTTCTCTCTTTTCCTCCTCACTCTCTGCTTTATTTATTCTCTCCTTTTGCTGTTTCCTTTCTTCTATTTTCCTCATAGTGTCATCTGATATCCACGGCTTTTTCTTCTTTTTCCGATATCCTATTACTGTTTCACTTGAGTCTATTATCACCTTCTTTATCATGCCCCACTTTTCTTCAACACTCTCAAAATCTTTCAGAGCTGCATAACTGTTCTGCAGTTTAATACCGAATTCCCTTGCTGTTACTTTTGTTCTTAATCTGTCTGAGTCCAGTCGCTTTTGCGTTTTTCCAAATTGAACTTTTTGCGACGCCACCTTCAGCCTGACATCTGCAGTTACAAGGTGATGATCACTTCCACAATCTGCTCCTCTTCTGGCTCTCACATCTAGGAGAGATTTTCTCCACTGCCTGCTGATAAGAATGTGATCAATTTGATTTTTATAATAAACAATAATAATTTTTTGTTTTTGTTATTTGAAGTTTCTCCAATAATTATTAGAGTATCCAAGTATTATTAGAGATCCTATTACAATTATCCGTTTTCCCCTCGTTGATGACATGCCACATAGCTTTTGGTTTTGACTGAGCATTTCAATATAATCCGAAACCTTCTTAAATTTAGCTGTACCAATATAAGATTTATACTCCCTTATTTCTTTTAGGTATGATTGTCAAAAAAATCTAGATCTTTAGTCTGTTTATGTAACATTATTATATCTTATAAGGACAGATTATTTTACTAGATTATAAGAATGGGAAGTAGAACAATCATTCTTTATCACGGTTCGTGTTATTTATGAAATGTTGTTTTCAGATTAAGGTACTCAATTTAACTCTTATGAATTTTATATGTTTGAAAAAGTATGGAACATTAATCATAGAATTTCATATCCACATTTTCCTATATCCAATAGAACAGCAGAACGCTACATTCAGGAACCCATTTTATTTATAAAGAAGTGTCTATCTATTAAAACTGACTTACAGCTTCTCTTTCACCAAAGAAATGTTCCTAGGGTTTCTATGAGATCTCCAACTTAAAGGACTTTGATTCAAAGAACGTGAAATATACTCCTGTAAATCATACTGGTAAATGATCACCTATTACCAAAAGTAATTTATGTTGTGAGTCTACAACATATAAGATACAATATCAATATTTATAGTAGCGGAAAGAAACCCCACTTTCAAACTAGGCGAACAAGTATTGTACAGAAATGGGCCTGGAAACTGGCAAACAGCCACCATTGTTAAAATTGGATCTGAATCATGTTTATTTTAAATTATTTTTACTGAAGGTTAAGTAAATTCTATAAGAAACTCTTAGTTTACTAAAAACTAACATGCAAACATATTTAATCTTAAGTTTCAGTTTTATCTGATGTTCTAACAATAATTGCTCTATGAAAGTGATGATATTAGCAGTTATTACTACTTTCAAAACAATGCATAAAAACATATGTTTAACATTGTTGAAATATTAAGGCATTTTCTTTACTGAGTCGTAATTAACTTTCGTGTTACAAGAATAGGTATTCTATTAATTATTAAACCATTAATTATTTTACTAACTTACAAGATAGTTACAAATATTAGTGAGCATACAAATGTTGTATGTTTATTTTGATTTATTTATTTATTTCCACATTTAAAAACACTTTTTACATTTTTTACATTTTTCTCGTTTTCTTTCCCTTTCAGTTCTCTTTAATCATTCTAAACATATTATACCCTTGATTTATTACTTATAAATAGATATCTCATGTAATAGGAATATTCGTCCCAGCAATTTGATTACCTAGTGAGGTGTGCTACTGAATCTGGTTGAACTGCGTTACATGGGACTACACTAATATTTTTCAATGGACCACAAAACAGCTGATAACTTGACACAAAATAAAGCAGTGTATAATCAATATATGTTCGTATAAAAGCAATTATCATACTATAGTTATAGGTATGTGCTTCATTATCAGGTGCTAGTCATCATTTCCAATTAACTAGAATACCTGGTAGACCGATAATATTCCAGAAAGACAGTTGTCAAAATGATGTCAACAAGTGAGGAAACAGTTTGAGGTTCGTTGAGATTTAAAGATGTCCTTGACCTTGCAGCCTAAAGGTCATAGATGTCCAAACCAGGTGTCAACTACACAGTTATTGTGAGTACGTCAGCTTGACAAAGATTTGAATCATTTTTATGTAACTAGGATCGAGATGGTGTTAATAAGTACGATTTCGGTGTTTTACGTTATTTTTAAGGAGTATATTTGTGGCATTTTGACTAAAAATACAGCAAAAGTCCAACCTTGATTATTCTCCCTTAAAAAGGTCGGCACTTAATAATTTTGTAATGAGCTGTCCTATTATTAGTTAGTAAAAATATAAGGCATGGAATATTCCATAATAATAATTTTGCCTTATAGGTAATGCATTTAATAAGCGTAAATATAGAATTAAAACATTAATTAAGTTGAGGTATAAACAGAGTCCTTGATGTGCATGTGAGGTATAATGATACTTTTTAGATGTTTCCTGTTTAAATTCCTACATCATTGTACATTAGAAAAACATTTGACACTTCAACATCATTTGTAATTGTTCTACAATAAACATTCGGATACATACACTAATAGGATTAATGAATGCGATTGTTTTTATTATCATAAAACTACTTTTAACATGAATAACAGATAAATTGTAATTGTTCTATATGTGGTAGCAACAGTTAAAACATTACGTTAACAAACAACTGTCAGTTCTGAGGAAACATGGCATTACAAACTATTGTCAATTCTGAGGAAACATGGCATTACAAACTATTGTCAGTTCTGAGGAAACATGGTATTACAAACTATTGTCAGTTCTGAGGAAACATGGCATTACAAACTATTGTCAGTTCTGAGGAAACATGGCATTACAAACTATTGTCAGTTCTGAGGAAACATGGCATTACAAACAACTGTCAGTTCTGAGGAAACATGGCATTACAAACTATTGCTAAACAAGTGAAGTAACTAACAAAATAAAAGTACTTGATATGTTATTTTGACATTTAAATATTATTTTTAATGAATAGATTATGTCGTGTTGTAAAGGGTAACTTGAAATACCCTTGAACTACTTCCTAAGTGGAAGAAACTCTAATTGATAGATGCACTAATGATGGAACACGTCTGGCACCTTCAATTTCAAACTAGAAATAACTGTATACCTCACTACATATTGAAAATAATAAATAGAGTTATGAATTCGCCGTTGTGAATTAAATTTATAGGTTTTCAAATGTAAGCATAATTAATTATTAATATTTAATTAATAAATTAATACGTAGTAAATAATATGAACTTAATACACATAAATCAGGCTCTAATATAAAAGAAAACATTATTTTAAGGATTGCACTTATTATAAATTACACAGAGTAACAAAAAAATTTTTTTTTGTTTGGTGCCTGAGATTTTAAAGCTACTTTTTATTATTTATTTGGTGCTGATTTCAAATATGAAGCCCATTTTTCCCTATCAGCTCCACTTTTTTAGATTTTGTATTTTCAATTTTTATCCTGTTAATATTGGGTAATGACTATAGCGTTATGAAAATTTGTAAAGATTTTGTTTACTGTATTTTGTGTCCTCTATGTTTTGCACATTACACTGTCTACTGTAAACAACATAATGCTCATTTCTTCTTCCTCCTACTATTCATTTCTTTACTTCAACATAACCTCAAAACAGTGATTCAGTACATTTATGTTGTGAAGCAATGAGTTCTAGCCGTAAAAGTTGCATTAATCACCCTGATGTATTTTGTTATATCTGTGGTGAGTACACATCACAAGAAAATCGGAAAACTATAACTGATTTTGTGAAACGTGCGTATATAGGATATTGTGGGGTTAAGCTTGGTGACCAAGATAAAACGTGGGCTCCACATGTCGTTTGTAAAACTTGTACAGAACATTTACGTCAATGGACTACAGGCAAAAGGAGATGTTTAAAGTTTGGCATTCCCATGGTTTGGAGAGATCCCAAGAACCACTATGATGACTGCTACTTTTGTGTTGTGATCATTAACGGTATAAATCGGAACAACCGCAGTAAATGGACTTATCCTAATCTGGAATCTGCTAGAAGACCTGTTTCACATTCAGATGAAATACCGATCCCTACATATCATCAGCTACCAGAGCTCTCAGATGATGAATCAGATCATTCTGACACGCCTTGTGAACCAGATAAAGGTAAGGATAGTGACTATGAGGAGGAATCAAACAGTCCTCAACGTTTTGATCAAAAAGAGTTGAGTGATCTTGTTCGAGATCTGAGCCTATCAAAGGAAGCTGCTGAACTCTTAGCTTCTAGGTTAAATGAAAAAAAATCTGCTTGAACAAGGGACAAAAATTACATTTTGTCGGTCTAGAGACAAAGAAGCAAAAATTACATTTGCTTCCCTTTTTTTCTGAAGAAAATAAACTTGTGTTCTGTAATGATGTTAAAGGGCTTCTTACAAAAATGGGTCTAGCTAAGTATATTCCAAGTGACTGGCGCCTTTTTATTGACAGTTCCAAACGCAGTTTAAAGTGTGTACTTTTGCATAATGGCAACAAATTTGGATCTATTCCTATTGCTCATTCCACCAAACTAAAAGAAGAATATAGCAACATAGCTCTAGTAATTGAGAAAATAATGTATAAAGATCACGGGTGGGTCATTTGTGTGGACTTAAAGATGGTAAACTTTCTTCTTGGTCAGCAAAGTGGCTACACAAAATATCCTTGTTTCTTGTGTCTTTGGAATAGCAGGGATAAACAAAACCATTGGACAAAAAGGGAATGGCCTAATTGGGAGCACATGGTTGTCGGAGAAAAAAATGTTATCCGTGAATCTTTAGTTGAAAGAAACAAAATAATCTTGCCCCCTTTGCACATAAAGCTAGGCCTGATGAAACAGTTTGTGAAGGCTCTCAATCAGGATGGTCAATGCTTTCTGTACATTTGTCAAAAGATGACTGCACTTAGTATTGAAAAAATAAAAGCTGGAATTTTTTATGGCCCACAAATTAGACAACTTATGAACGATCCTCTTTTCGAACGATCGATGAACGAAGAAGAACAAAGTGCGTGGTCATCATTTGTTCTCGTAATCAAAGGTTTTTTGGGCAACTATAAAGCTGATAACTATGAACAGCTTGTAAACAATATGCTTGATAATTTCAATCACTTACGATGCAACATGAGCATAAAGCTGCATTACCTTCACAGTCACTTGGACCGTTTTCCTGAAAATCTTGGTGATTTCAGTGAGGAACAGGGGGAGATATTTCATCAAGACATAAAAACTATGGAAGATAGGTATCAAGGAAGATGGAATTCCCATATGATGACAGACTATTGTTGGAATTTACAGAGAGACTGCCCTAACAAAATTCATTCAAGACTGTCGAAGAGAAGGAGCTTTATTTAGACATTTTTGGTATCTTGACCAAGTTAAACATATACATATATATATATATATATATATATATATTTTTATTTTATTTGAATCCTTTTCCCTTTAATATTGTATATCAGTTGAAAAAATATAAAATAAATTACATAAATAAGTGAAACTATGTTTTTTTTCTTCTTACCTTTAACTGAATGTTAACAATAAAATGCAAACTTAAATAGCACATAGCAAAAAAATTAAAGCTTCTGGGTAAAAACTAATGCCAAATTTGAACTCAGCACACTGAATTCATAAAGAAACAGCTTCAAAAACTTTGGCACCAAATTATGTGTTGGGCTGTGTTATAATTAAACACATAGACAGTTTTATTTATCTATAATATTTTAAAATATAACATTTCTTATTTATGTTTTTCAAATTTAATAATTCTGATTTCTCCGTACATTTGGTGTCATTTATTAATTACCTATGAAATATTGAAAACATCATCATTATTGGTATTTTTGTAATAATTAAAAATTAATTATGGAACAGTATATGTATTTATCGATTTTTGAACATTTTTGGTTGGTTTTATTACTACCCATTTCATTTCAATTATTATTGCAGGAGATAATTAACATTGTATTGCATAAGTAATTAGCTATTATATCTAAAATGTAGGCATTCATTTACATCAAAGACACTTTCAAGCTTACAATTGATCATCCTCTCACTCTCGCAATCATCCGTCACCAATGTTCACCCACTTCCAGCTCAGGGGTCAGTCCTTCAATTGGTCTCCCAGTTCCCTTCTAGAAACTCGCCCACGCAGTAAAACGTAATTAGACGCCAGAAAGCGTTTAAGGTGAGTTATAAACACCATAGGTGTTCTAGAATTCTTAATTGACAGTGGCAATCTGTTGATTAGGCGAACACCTGCTTGTGAGGGCAAGTGTTCGTAAACTACCGTTCTATGTCTCCCAGTCCGGTAATTTTCTCTGCCTCTTGTCTCGTACTCGTGTACGTCTGCCACTGCGTACTGTGTATGCCTTTGGATAAGGGAAATTTCGACCAACAATAAACGGCATTTTCTAATATGTAAAGACTAGGCAGATTCAACAGTTGCACATTTTTAAAAGTAGCCCTGCACTATTCTCTGCTGCTCAATTTTGTGATAGTTCGGATCGCCTTTTATTGTAATTTAAACACTCTTAAAAAATTAATGTTTGCACTGGCTCCCCACAACACCACTTCATAGGAAAGATGTACATAAGCCAGACCATAATACATTGTAATCAGTACCTGACTTGGGCAGTATTTGGCCAAAGATCTTAAAATATATATCCCAGAGGACAATTTGGCGCAAACATGGAAATGTGATGGTACCATGTCAAACCTCGATCGAGGTGTACACCAAGGAGGAACTTGGAGGAACTACCTTCCTCTAGAATGGAGTCTGCCACCGTGACGGTGGGTCAACCATCAGACTCTGTAGAGCGTAATGAAACATTTAGAACATTCTATTTCAATAGGTTTGTTTGAAGATTGGGTCTGTTAAATTGTTGAACGCAGTTGTTTACGTCAACAAAAGTTTTTGCCTCCAAATTTATTTTTGAGCTTTCTTTTAAACAGAGAATTGTGTCATCAGCGTACAGCACCAGTTTTTTGTACAGAAGTGATGATCCTATACCATTGACATAAACCAGGAAGATAATAGGACTGATAAATGAACGCTAGGGAACTCCATATTTGACTGGAGTTTGTTTTAAACAATGATTTTCAATCTAGACCACTCGTGTTCTATATCTTAAAAACGAACTATCCATAAAAGCGGCATGCCTGGAATGTTATGGGATTCTAATCTATCAATCAGTATTTCGTGTTCAATGCAGTCTAATGCTTAAGAAAGGTCAAAACATCACTTAAAGTGTGATTAAGACCTTCTATCCCATATACAATCGAATCAACTAGACTCAAATCTGCGTCGATCGTTGCTTTGCCCTTTCTGAACCCAAATTGGTATTCAGAAAGCTGATTGTATCTGTTTAAAAAATAAAGCATTCTAGAAAGAAACAGCTTTTTTCAAACATCTTACTCAGAGCTGGCAAGATTGAGACATACCTACAATTATTTATTTAGTGAGGACTATCTTTTTTAAATATTTGATGAACTTTAGCAGTTTTCAGGAACGAGGGGAAAACTCCTGTTTGACAAGACAAATTGACTAACTGGGTTAGTGGTCTCACAATATACTTTGAGCATTTTCTTATGAGCCATATAGTTACCAAGTTAATATCGTTTGACTTTTTACTAGGAAATTTTTTAGTTCGAGCTCTTCCTCAACTACAGGGACCAGTGTCATTGAGTGTACTGGACTATGCTAGCGCGTGGGATTTCCTTGTAGTGGTGATGTACGAGGGCCTTGCTGACATGTAACACACGATAAAAATAGTCTGTAACCTCAGAAGCATCACTCAATTACAATTTTTATTTATCTGTGTTCTGTAGTTTTATTGATAATGATGCCCCAGACAGTTTTCGAAATATAAATATCAGATTCGTTTTTCTAACATCTACGCTTAAATAAGTGCAGAAAAAAAAATGTTACTATTATTTTTGTTAAATCTTTGTTTGCATCGAATATTCCGGACTCTAATTTAATTACTTGTTTGATGGCAAAATTGTTATTTATCTTATATTATTTACAACACATTTGAAATTAGCATATTAATAGTCCAAATCTGATACAGTATTCAGTACTTTAGTGGCTGATGGATTTCTCTTTCTTTGACACAGTCTAAACACCTTTGTAAGTAACTCAGTCACTAGATATTTAAAATGTAAAGAATCTGAACTTCCCCGCTCACACGACAGGTAGTAGTGGAACACCTCCCTTGTTATCTCGTATTTTGGTTGCACTTAACTTCTGAGTTCACGTTTAATGATCGTCCTGTCGATGTTCTTAACTGTTTCTTTATACTACTTCTAAGTTCCTACGTCTTGTTACACTGACAATCCTACTGTACATCATGGAGGTAAATCCCATCATGATATTACATGTAGGTCAGCTCGGTGGGCCACATTACAGTCATAAAGTAATTAATACGTTCCAGATAACGTTATTAGGAGCCCAACTTTGGTTCCTGTGGAACTCTGCTTGTGTGTTTGAAAGCACGTACCGATTTGAAAGTGATTCAGAATGGCTTAATCAGTTTTAA